>JAVSBT010391070.1:0-10896 GCA_033118115.1 Pharyngocirrus eroticus
ATTCTTCCATAAAAAGCTTCCTGAATGTGGATAACTTGTCCTTTGTCACATTTTGCTGAAAACATTTCTTGTTCACACACTTCTTGGGATTCTGGAATATAGTCAATGAACAAACTAATAGACAAACTTAATAACATTACTTTATATATGCCTCAAAATAGTTGATTGAACATTGAGTAACTCAGAATGTTTACAAACCATGACACTCTTGACACCTTTTATAGTTATCATGATCAAAAGTGAGCTGTTAACTTTTCAAATTCGCCACCTTTTATAGTGACATCGCTCACTCACCTGCCTGTCCTTTGATCACAGGTAAAACAAAGAAAACAAGAAATATAAACAAAGTATCCATCTTTAATTGTGGTAACTATTTCCCCTCTACCAAGGAGGCTACTAAATATGACAACAAAATGAAACCAAAAATGCTTTTATATCCTCTTGAACTCATGAATATTACTCAATCAGTCTGGTTCCCTATTCTATGAAATGAGGGGCATGTAACCGAACACACAAATTCCCATATCCAAACCTGGAATAACCCAAAACACACAGGCTTTCTTTTTTAAAATATTCTTTACCTTGTATACATGTATATGAAGCTTCTAGGTAATTCCTATATTGTTTTTCACAAGGCCAAAGATTTCTAGGAACCAAATTAAAAGCTTGGATCTGACAATTTCTTTTCTCAGAACACCTTTCATCCAGATACGACAGAGCCTGAATAGAACATCCAATAGACATATGACTGAATGATGGAGAGATACAGCGTCCATTTTTCATTCTTCCGTATTCTGCCGTCTCTGCCCTGATAACATCTGTAGCAGTGCATTCTGCTGTAAAAGTTTCATGCTCACAAATTTCCTGGACATCTGAATTCAATAGAATTTAACATTAACCCTACATTCCTCTATTCAGAAATTCAGACATTAACTTTTTAAGTTTTTACAAAAACTTGAAAATTCAAGAGATATTTTTGCAAGAAGTTTCAAACTCACCTCCACTAACAATGTTTGTCATAAACAGAATGAATAATCCTTGCAATAAACAAAAGTCATTTTTCCAAAGCATTTTGACAAACTCTTCACTCAACTACAAAATGATAACTGGGGGTGGAGTTGTTAAAAGTTTCACCAAAAAAATGACTTGTAAATATTCATGAACTAGTAGACTGGTTCCCTGATTTGACCAATACAATGGGGATGATACTGAACAATTCAGAATCCTAATTCCATAATTTGCTCAAATATCAGACACTAATATGTTGATGTTTTTTTAAGTTTTTGATTAAATTACCTTTGATACATATGTAACTCGTCTCTAAATAACTTCTGACTTGTGACGAGCAAGGTGCGAGCTTTTCGGGAACAGATTTAATTGCAATAAAAGAACAATCTCTCTTCCCTGAACATTTAATGTCTATATGAGGCAAAGCATTGACAGCGCAACCCATTGAGACATGACTGAATTCATCACTGATACATTTTCCAACATTCATTCTACCATAGAATGCATCTTGAATAGACAACACCTCATCTATTGAACAACTTGCTGAAAAAGTTTCTTGTTCACAAACTTCAACTTTTTCTGAAAAAATAAGGTTGAATCTTCAAAGGAAATAATCGTTTATAAATACCTTTGCTTAGAGTTTCATAATGCAACTTACGCTGAAAGAATGAATTCCGAATTTCAAACAAATTCATAACTGCTATTCACATCTTTAGTATTACAACTCAAACTGACCTGATGAGCCTTCAAATCCCTGCATAGAGATAAGAATTAAAAAGTTGGTAATCCAATTCATCTTTTCACATTAAACCTAGGACTAAAACACATTGCATGCCATAAGATGGAAAATAATTTGCTTTTAAGCAAAACTTTCTCCTTATGAATATTACTAAATCAGTCTGGTACCCACCAAGGTGGGTTGGGGGGCATGATACCCATGAGTAAAAATCCTAATCCCTAATCAGAAATGAATCCTGATACATGTACTATTTTTTCTCGTTGCCTAATTTAAATTTACCTGTCATACAAGTATAAGACGCTTGTAGATAATTCCTGTAAGCTTTTTGACAAGGCCACAGATCCCTGGGGACTAAATCAAAGGCTTGGATTTCACAAAATCTTCTCCCCGAGCACCTTACATCAAGGTAACCCAGGGCATCAATGGAACATCCCATAGAAATATGACTAAGGGACGGAGAGATACACCGCCCATTTTCCATGCGTCCATAGAGTGCCATGTGCGACAGGATCACTTCTGTGGAAGCACACTCTGCTGTTAGTGTTTCATGCTCACAAATATCCTGGACATCTGTATGTGATAACATTGAAATCATTTGACAACAAGGAACAAACTTTTAAAATATCATGAGTATTTTTCTACTGTATAATTTCACAAACAAAAGTTTTCAACATAATGTGTCTACTCACCAAGCTCACTTGTGTAAAAACATTCTAGAAAACATAGGACTAGAATCAAATATTTAAAAAGACACAACATTTTGTCATAGACTTCAGGCAGGCCTGCAAACTTGAATTATACTGATAAAGCTTTATCACCATTTTTCTATTTAAAGTTTTAACACCCCCCTTCATTAGCATATACCACCAATCAGTCTGGTTCCCTATAAGTCCTTACATTGGGGAATTGATACTGCATTTACAAAAAACATGTTCCAGCAGTTCCCTCCTTATGTGATTTCAAATGATTGGAATATACCACAATTATGAACCACTCACATACATGAAAATAATTCAATGAAGAGATTAATGAATGAACAAATGAATGAACACAGCAATTTAAACGCCCAACATTCTTTCTACCTTTTGTGCATACAGCCTGTGCTTCCAAATACATCAATAAGTCGTGGGGACATGGAAGTTCTTCCTCAGGTATGATGTAATGGACAGGTGATTCACACTCCCTCCTCCCGGAACAGATCGCATCCAGGTATGGCATCGCATTGATAGAACAACCCATAGAAATATGGCTAAATCTTTCACTGATGCATCTTCCTGGTGACATCCTACCAAAGTTTGCTTCATGCAAGACAATTATTTCCTCCTTAGAGCATTTTGAAGTGAAAACTTCTCTACTGCAATATTGTTGCATATCAGAGGTAAAAAATCCAAGTTGCAACACAAAAATGTATAACAGTACTCTCACAAACACCATTTTCAATGTAGTACCAACTCTTCTCTAAAGAAGTCTATAGAATAAATAAACTTTAGAACAGACTCTATATGTACACAATAATCCTTCCCACTTATGAATAATCAGTAGATCAGTCTGGTACCCTTTTAAGTCCTTTTACTGAGGGGGTTGATACAAGTAACCAAAACTACCTAATTCTTTGTTCATACGGCCCTAGTACAATGTGTGCATTCTTTTTTTTACCAAAGAGCAAAACAGAAACTTATTAAGGAAACAAATAAGGATACAACAGCAATGAAAACTATTTAGCAATTGTTAATAATTTGTTATCTTATTACCATCTACACATGAATGTTTTGCTTCTAAAAACATATTCAAATCTGGTGGGCAGGGTAGCATTTCTTCAGGAATAATCGTAAATACTAGATATTCACAATTCCTTCTTCCAGAACACAGATGATCCAGATTAGCAATAGCATTACTGGCACATCCTATGGATATGTGACTGAATCTTGGACTGATACATTTCCCAGCATGCATTCTTCCATATTCCGCAGATTCTAGAAGGATGATTTGATCGGCTTCACATTTAGCTGAAAATGTGTCTCTTGGACAATATTCTTTCAGTCCTATATATTGTAAATGAAAAAAATCATACAATGACAACAACTTTAAATACTATAGCTCAAAGAATCTGAGAATTATCAACAAATTTAGCCAAAAGAATAAAAACCATGAAAAGTACAAACCATTTTCATTTTCCAAGCATGAGATATGGTAAAGTCCAAACAAAAGAAGATCAAAAAGAAGAACATTTGAATAAACTTTCGACATGTCTTCTCCTATACACAGGTCCCAGGTTCTTACTGTTTGCAATAGTATCCTTATTACTACCAGAAAGCATAAGTTCCCTTTATATAAGGACATTAATTTGCATAAATTTACAGATAGCCTGGTTCCCTATTGAACACTTGTTTGGGGAGGGAGATACAGTTTGACAAGAATACCATATCTACCTTTCACACATGAATGAGATGCTTCAAGATACATATTTAGGTCTGACGGACATGGAAGTTTGTCCTCTGGTATAATATGAATAACGGCAAGATCACATGATACTTTTCCTGAACATGTTTTATCCAAGTAGGGTACAGCACTTGTTGAACATCCTATGGAGATGTGGCTAAAACGTCTACTTATACAGCGGCCATCGGTCATACGTCCATAGTTGGCATTTCTTAATACAAGAATTTCATCTTTTGGACACTTAGCAGAGAACATTTCTCTCATACAGTAATGCTTTGTATCTATGGAATAAAATCACAGAAATAATATTCTGATATTTTAAAATCTGCATCTTTTACTCGGAAAACTTCACTACAATGAATTCCAAATTAACTACCAAATGTCAACAAAATCATTGATTGACAAGAAAAACTCACCATTTTCAGCATAAACTTTTCTATAAAGCATAAGCCAAAATACTGCAAATACCAACAAATCAGAAAAATCCATGGTGTAATAAAATTTTCAAGGTATCGAGCTATCCCCAGGAATAAAATACTATGTACTAACTCATGTTTAGAGTTTGTTTCTTATATAGATAGATATATAATGCACAACATGAATATTCATAAGAAGTCTGGTACCCTATCAAGCAGTATCTTTAAGGGGCTACTGATACTGTTCTCTCAAAAAACATCTTCCCTCATTATTTTAAAGTTTGATAAGATAGAAATCTACTACCGGCCAAGCAGCTGTAATTAGCTTCAAGATACATGTCCAAATCTGAAGGACATGGTAACATTTCTGATGGAATCATCAAAAACACATTGGATTCACAAAATCTTCTTCCAGAACATAAATGATCTAGATTAGCAATAGCGTTGCTTGCACATCCCATGGATATATGATTGAATCTTGGACTCAAGCATTTTCCTGCATGCATGCGCCCGTAGTGGGCTGATTTAATGACGATAATATCATGACTATCACATCTTGCAGAAAACGTATCTCTTTCACAGTATTCTTGTATTCCTGTAGTAAAAGAATATTTGGACTTTTACAAATAATGGTATAGATTATCACTGAAATATTATACTATCACATTTTATGATTATCTTCATATGTGTATCTGTAAATGTGATTCAATCGAAATCTCCATCATTTATTTTCTCTTTTATTTCTCTGATCATTTTAATTTATCTTCCTGACACCAAAATTACTCTTTTTTGAAATATGAAATCTAATATTCTCTAGAAGGAAGTAAATAGAAATAAAGTAGACATACCATACACCATATACATCCATAAACACAGAACAAGAAAAGTCTTGAAGTCCATGACAAAAGCTAAATGTAACTTCATACACATCAGAGAAAAACTGCAGAACTATATAGACAATACTACACAGACTAATCTCAATATTCATAACCTTTAATAATTATGAGGACACAATAGTCTGGTACCCGGTTTCTCACCACATAAGAGGAGTAGGGTACAGATTTCTGAACCCCCATATTCCTTTACCTAAAGATATCCAGAACTAAAACTATGTACCAATACAGGACATTACCCAGAATGCTTTTCCTTCTATAGACCATACATTCTTTGTAACTAACCTTAACTTGCATCAAGGTGCATATTTAAATCAGAGGTATAGGAAAGTATATCTTCTGGAATAAGACATATATAACATGAGCTTCACACTCATGTAAAAACACATTTTGTCCAAGAAAACAGAATTCTGATATTCTTAAAATCACACCAATTTCAATTGAAATGCAACTTCAACTTAAGTTTTGAGAAATAAATGTACCTGTATTTTCCTTGCTTGTGAACATTTCCAATACATTTCCAATAAAAGAAACAACAAGAATATTTCCAATAAAAGAACTAGCAAAAATATCCATTGATACAACATGATGGAGTTTAAAGTTCTTGTGTCAAAACATCTTCCTGGTACATCTGTTAAAGAAGTTCCCTATTTTTCTATTACTCTCCATCACTGAGATGTAAGCCAATCAAATTGTGATATAAGTGCAAAACATTATGATATTGAAATCAATGCAGACTGGTTCCCAGAATGTAGTCAAATAGAGCATAAATCATGTAACCCATAACTAACATTATAGTGATAAAAACAACCACCAGGGGATACACAGAGTTTATGTAATGCATGTTATTTTGATATTACCTTTTTGACATTTGTAGCTAGTTTCCAAATAACTTCTTACTTGAGAACTACAGGGTAACTTATCCTCTGGTAATAGATCAACAGGTCTCAAATTACAGGACCATTTCCCGGAACATTTCAAATCTAGATACGGCAATGCATCAATTTTACATCCCATGTTAATATGACCAAATGCTTCTGTGATACATCTCCCTATCTGCATTCTACCATATTGTCCTGATTTTGTAATGACAACTTCTTCACTGGAACATTGGGTTGCAAAGGTTTCCCTGTCACAAACTTCTGTGACTTGGCTACTTTGGTCACTATTCGCACCACAAATTGCGATTATGATAGGCAGTATCTTTATGAAAATTTCCATTTTCCCCAATCAAGAGGACAGTATATCCTTTAATTCGTGCCTTCACACAATAGTTTAACTTGAATTAGAAACCATTTTAAACCATACATTTTTATATATGGTAGAAAAAAAATGAATATTCATACAGAAGGCTTGTACCCTGTCTCCTGCAGAAAAAGGGGGAGAGAAAACCTCTACCCTCTACTAGCAACAACTCTCAAATATTTCATACTGTTTTGATTGAGTTTCTCAACCACAAACATATACAGTATTCTTACCTCTCTCTACCCCACCCCCTATCCCTTTTAAACATTTCACAATAATCACCTTTTTCGCAGCTATAGCTGGCCTCCAAGTAACTCCTAACTTGAGACATACAAGGTTTTTGATCTTCAGGAATCAAATTCATGGCTTGAATATCACAAGACCACTGTCCAGAACATACTTCATCCAAATAAGGCAATGCATTTGTTACACATCCCATATTAATATGACTTAATTCCTGAATAATACATTTGCCAGTTTTCATTCTACCGTAATTCCCAAACTTTGCCACAATTATTTCTTCTGCCTGACACCTTGCAGAAAAAGTCTCCTGCTCACATATCTCTTGTACATCTGAAAGTCGAAATCCAAATCAACTCTTTGTGACATCATCAAGAACACCATGTTAAAAGCTTTAAAATTTCACTTGTAAACTTCAATGAAAATATTTTCAAATTCAGCAAAAGATAAATATGTTGAATCACTCACCATTTCCTGATATGAAAACCACAAAGAAATGTACGAAATGCACAGAAAAAGTGAAATATAATCCTTGAAACATTATCACTTCTATTTCAGATAAAATAAGAATCTCCTTTCCATTGAAAGAAGTCAAATAGTAACCCTGGCTTGTTTGTACCTCCTACCTAATGAATATTCATAACTAAGAAGACTGGTACCCATACCTATCATATCATGGGGTATGGAAACAGAGTTGGTGTTTTTCCATGTACCCATGAAACACTTACAATCAATCCATATAAAATATTCAAAAGACACCTGAAATAAATAATTCTACCTCAAAACAGACATTCCTTGAAGTATCTACAAATGTTAATGATTTAAAGGTTTACCTTTCTGACACGAATAACTTGCTTCTAAATAACTCCTTACATGAGCTATACAAGGCCACTTTTCTTTAGGAATCAGAGCCATTGGCTGGACATTGCATGACCAATGACCAGAACACTTTTGATCCAAATAAAGTAAGGCGTCCGTCTCACAACCCATACTTATATGACCAGTGGCTTCTATGATACATTTTCCTACTTTCATTCTACCATATTTAGCAGAATTTGCAATAACTATTTCTTCGTTTGAACAAATTGCTGAAAACGTTTCGTGTTCACAGATTTCCTGAATATCTGCAAAGACAAAAGTTTAGGGAGGCCTTAGAAGTTGAACCTATGATAAAATATATTTTATTTTACAACTGTCAGAGAGTCTCTGATTTATCAACAAATCATTTGTACACTACTAGTTTTCATATTCAACTGTAAAAATAAATAATTAGAAATAATGTTTTGTGTCACTTACCATTAGACGTAGCCAGTTCCACTGCAGTTAGGCCACACAATGTAATCAGTAATAATCTCACAACTGTATCCATGTTTCACAAGTGATAATATTTTCCCAATGTTCAAGTCCTCTACTTCTTTTCTGGTGTTACATTCACTATGTGAAAGAAACTAAATAGAATATATCTTAACAAAAAGAAAACATCTGAATATTTCCTATTTGCATAAAAGAACACACCTAGAAGACTGGTTCCCACAAAACTCTATATTTGAGGGGTATGAAACAGGGTCAACTAAAACCCTATTCCTTTCTCAAACCACCTATCATTAAACCCAATAGAAATTATTCCATATATTTTACCATTAACACAAGAATATTCCGCTTCCAAATACATATTCAAATCATTTGGACATGGTAGCATTTCCTCAGGTACAACATTTATAGCTTGTAATTCACACGACTTTTTCCCTGAGCAATACGTATCCATATATGGTAGTGCCTCCACAGAACAACCCATGGAAATATGATTAAAACGTTGACTTATACATCTCCCGTCATGCATACGTCCATATTTGGCTGTTTTGATTGCGACGACTTGGTTTATTTCACATGCTGCTGAGAACATCTCTCTTTCACAATATTCACCAAGTTCTACAAAGACAAAAAAATCACATTGTTTTTAGCAATTCCAATATATATGCATGTTAACAAATCATATGATCCAAAGTTATATCATCAAAACAATTTAGTTAAGGCAATTTACGATTTAGATGCAAAATAGGTATTCAAAAGTCACTGCATACAGTAGATAAACTTTAAAAATTAAAAAAATCTTTCATATTTTTAAGTAGTGTAGTCACTGAATTTGTCTTACCATTAGCACTTTGGCCTGTAACACTGCAAATTTCCACCAACATCAAAACAGCCATCCATTCTTTGATTGTCTTTTGTGTATTCATCTTCTTGGTTGTTCCGTGTGCTTGTCTCTGATCCTTTGAGGTAATAAGTAACTTTCAACCAAAACAGAAACCCTAATATACTATTAATTTCCCTAATTTATGCACTAGTCTGGTACCCTATCCACATCACAAACATGAGGGGTAGGATACTGAATCCAACTTATTCCACTGCCAAATGTTGAACTTAGCAACTTGACCAACATCAAACATTTAACAATATACAAAAGATGGAATAAAGATATGATTTAAAAAAATACCTTTCTGACAAGTAAATTCTGCTTCTAGATACATATTTAAATCATGGGGGCAGGGTAACTGATCCTCTGGTATAATCATAACCGCTGGCGTTTCACAATCTCTTCGACCAGAACATCGAATGTCTAAGAATGGTATCGCATCAATCTCACAACCCATTGAGATATGGTTAAATCTATCACTGATGCATCGAGAATTGTGCATGCGCCCATACTTAGCTGCCTTCATCAGAATGATATTTGAATCTAAACATTGAGCTTTAAAAACTTCTCTAGTACAATATATTTCTAATGCTGAAAATAAAGAATATTCCATAATTTAACCAAATTCAAGAATATTAAAATATCCAAAATTCACTCAGAATTATATAAAAAACAGTTATTAAACAAAACTAGAATGGTCTACTCACTGTCTTCTCCCAATGCAAACCAATGGAGATAAGGAATTAAGCAAACAACTAATAGAAATAACGCCTTTTCAAAACTTTTCAAAATATCCATCTTTGCAGAATGAGACGAACTCTTCAAATCATAACAAGAAAGATCAGAAGCTATACAGATATACACAAACTCATCAATATGCACATAACTTATCATGATGAAGCTAGCAGACTGGTTCCCTGTCCTATACCTGAGGTTAAGGGGATGATACAAAACTAAAATCAAACCTATTCCACTATCAAACTTCAGTAATTTATGCTGTAAAAAGATCTAAGTAAGACGTCATACAGACTTGTCTCTTTTTCTTCTTTTCCTTTGAACTTTTTTTATTTTGTTTGTTTGGGGGGGAGGGGTAAATCATGGCATGGAAAACCTTGAATTCGTCAAAAAATCATTTTATACTATAAATACACAATTAATTATGATACCTGTTTGACAAGTAAACAATGCCTCCAGATAACTATTCAAATCATCAGGACAAGGTAACTTCTCCTCTGGGACAACATAAATAGCAGGCGATTCACACAGTCTTTTTCCTGAACATTTTACGTCCAAATAAGGCTGTGCATCTACAGAACACCCCATTGAAATATGATTAAAACGACTACTGATGCATCTTCCATCATGCATACGTCCATAATGAGCTTCTTGTAATACAATAACACTGTCTTTAGGGCATTCAGCTTTGAAGATTTCCCTCTCACAGTATTGGGATAATTCTGTAAAAAATGTGTAGTTTTTAGCCAATGTGCTTTTAAAAAATGAACTATCTGATGGTTTCTGAACTTACATTAGTTTTCAACATAGTGCAAGACAAAAATTCACTAATCTATCACTTTTTGATTTAAAACTGTTCTGAAATAATGAATCAAAATTCAACATACCATCTACGTTCCCTTGACATATTACAAGTATCCATGTTGTGATGAAAGTAAGTGTACAATAACAACAAAGAATAAAGTGTGACATCTTCAAAATATCTAC
>JAVSBT010391292.1:0-10895 GCA_033118115.1 Pharyngocirrus eroticus
TACATCTGTATCTTTAAGTAACAAGCTATTTTCCAGCAGAAAAAAGCTACTGAAATATGATATAAAGAAACACCTGGGCCCAAATTAGAAGTTAAATTAAACACACACAAAAAAAGTAGTATGGCCTAAAAGCTGTATGGTAAAAGAAACATGTATTAAATTCCTCATGATCTTTATGCTAAGAGCCTTTTCTCCAACCCCCTACCAAACATTTGTCTCTGTTCTTATTGTTCTGCAGTTCAATTATGGAGTGAACAAAACGAAACCCTTTTTAATTCTATCTTTACAATTCTTTTCAGGTTTCACAGCTAGTTATCCTCCATGAGGATGCTGAAGATGGGAATGCTATGCCGGATTTGAGACGGCCTGTCCAAGCTGTCAAACTGGCTGTAGACAACTTGGTTCAGGTAAACTTTATTGTCAAGTTTCTAGGATACATTCCTGATGTTTAATGTTTTAAATCGTTTTGAAATGCATAACTCTTGAATTGGACTATAATGAAGAAACAACTCCATGATATGCATGTGATATTGAATATTTTGAAACCTTTTTATAAAACAAAACAAACCTGAAAAAAATGGTAACTAATTTTAATATACTAGTACATGGATTCTTGATATGAGTGGTTACTGGTTGCACAGAATAGTGCAGGAGCTGTCAAAAGTAACTGATGGCTTTATTGCATTAGAAGTGACAGAGTTTATGAAGAAATCAATTAAAGAATACAAGCTGTAAAATTCCAAGACTCTTGGAGCTCCTGGATTTATTTCACTGTAGCATTCTGGTTCATTTGGTGATAGAAAGGTCCTGCTTAGTCATGCAGATGTTAATAGCAGTGCATAGAATGAAAAAAAATAGCAATGATTACCTTCAATAAGTATTTCCTCACTTGATGAAACATTCCTGTGGCTGTTTTTTGACCTGTGACATTAAAAAAAAGTGCTAAAAATAAAAGTGGAATTTATTCATTGGGTAAGTTAGTATGAATAGAAATGATCTCCAACATTTTTCAAGTATTAGGAACTATAGTGAAAATGCCAAAACAATGGAAGCCTTTTTATGTTTTGTTTTGTGGTGTTTATAAAGCCTATACACTTTCATGATAAATTGGTTGGTATACAGACTAAATAAACTGACAATGAAATCCAAAATAAACAGCATTGCATTGATATGTATCTGTACAATACATGCTAAAACTTAGACACCCCCTTCTCATTTTGCTTTTCTTTACAAAAAACATGCTGCTCAGTTAGAATAGGAGCAACAAGCAAATATAAACTCAAACACAGAGATTTTCAAAATACTATAGGGATCTTTCAGATTAGTCGGTATGGAATTGGGCCCAATATTTGAATTTTGTCAACTGAGAAATTAATAAAAGTATTCAAGGTTTATTGAGGTTTGAACTATGTATACATAGCAACTCCCACACACACACACACATTCATGTATATACTTCAACCTGTACAAAATCTACCTACTGCAAATAGCCCCTACTTTTCTGTAGTCTACTACAACTACTTGAAGATAAAGAATCCGTGTGGCACAGTTTCTCATTCCAAAATGCAGTATGAATCATGCACATTTTCTACTAGTTCAAAGTAATGTTGTTTCAGGACATGGCTTTTATAGTGATTACTGTTTGATGGAAAAGGTTGAGTAAATTCTGTAATTCTTGGATTAATCATCCAGGAAACAGAATGCGAGTGCTGGTGATGGAAGCTAAATATCCAACAGTGTGAGGGGTTAATTTATTGTACTTGTTATCCAACAGAATTTGTATGTGTACAGTATACTGAAAAATGATGTTGAATCCTTATCCGTTTAGAATTTTTTTTTTTTTTAAATATCACAGAGATCGATTTAGACACTGGACCGGCAGACAGACTGTTTTGGCCCAATGTTAAAGTATTATCCGGTCGGGTAGAAATTTGTCATTTTCTTGATAAACATGCTATCCTGTCCAGTAACCAAAAAATGTGTAAGTCTATCACTGAGATCCAATGGTTAATGACAGAGAACTGAGATGTATAGGATAAGAGACCTCTTAATTTTTGCATCAAAATATCAGTAACAAATGTCCTGCTAGTGATATAGCAACGATCGATCGATTTAGATATTTTTTTGCTACCGGAGTCGGACCTGATAGCATGTTGACTAATTTCTAATGGTCTGCCAGTCTGGTTCTTAAATCGTTCACAGGTTGTAGACACATGTTAATTGGTAAAGAGTAATAACATTATGCATGCTCATGATTTTGTCACAGCACTCAAGTCATGCTCTCATAAAGATCAATTACAATGTATCAATTCAAGAGATTTGTTTAAAAAAAAAACGGGTTGTAATAAAGTATTTGATACATTTACAGGTCCTTGTACTTTATTGCCAATGAATGACAAATTGTAAGAATAGATGTTCAAAAGTTACCCCTCATTTTATTTAAAGTTGTGTTTTAAATGAAGTTTGATCATATGAGGTGATGAGCTGGTGCCCATTAGTGTCAGACAGTTAACTTTTTGACCTTGCCTTGGGCAATATCATGTTGTGGAGCATGAAGTTTCAAACTCTTTTTGTAGTGTTGTACTCTCAGGATCATCTTTTTGTTATGCATTTTGCTCTTCAGAATGAATTGGTTCATACTGAGTAGAAATTCGTTTTTAGATATCTCTATGATTCAAGAAAGGATAAGATGTAGAGATGTTATGAATCAATAATATTTAGAATAAAAACATACAGAAAGGAACTGAGTCAGTTGAACATCTTGTATTCTACACAGGACATATTTTATTAATTAAGCATTGAATTGATTCAGAGTTTGTAAGATTTTCTTGATTGGTAGCTTATTTTAAAAACAGATGAGTGTACTGGCAGTTATATTGGTACACTCTATCTGTGTTTTAAAAACCCTGCAATAACAAAGCAAATGAAAAAGTATTTTTGTATTTTAGCATTGCAACCATGAAGGGCCCAATGAGTCCCAAGTATTTGAGACAGTTACAAACAAAAAATCATATCCCAAATGGCCATAGATTCTCAAAAATGTTGTTGTACTTGTAATAATAAAAATATGTTTATAATAAAAATATGCTTATATTTTTATCATGTATGTTACTGGGATGGTATGCTGGTCCATGTTGTTAACCTAAGAATATAAGCATACCATTACATTAGAAGGGGTTGGAGAAATCAACCTTCAACTCCCCTTTTAAGGTTTGATAATAACTTGTCACGGACAAGAAAGTTTAAGAATCTGTTTGAATTATGATGAATTATCATAATGAGAAGAATTTCTTTTATTGATTCTTTTTTTTTTTTTTTTTTCATTTAGGTTGGTTATGATACAATAAACAATAGCCATGACCAAATCTTAAAACAGGATATGCCCCCAGCTCTTAATCGGGTAGAAGAGTCTTCCATTATGTTGATCGACGCCTCAGACATGCTGAAAGCAGACCCTTTTTCTGCACCAGCAAGAAAAAAGCTCATCGAAGGATCTAGAGGTGAGTTTTGTGTAAATATATTTGAATGCCTGGAGAAATCCAAGAATAAACAAACAAAAAAGACATGCGAGGATTTTGTTTGTCCATTTTTGTAGTGTATATTCCATCTACCAATCCCTCTGCCCCTCCTTCCATCTACCCATTCATTTATCCATCCACCCATCCATCTGATCAAAGTTATCAGTATCATCATGATGAACTAGCTTTATATTTGCAATGTTCTGTGGAGTAGTAGGATCCTTTCTTCATTTCACTTCCATATATTTATCCCCATCCAACAAGATCCCTTGTCCAAGATTGGATGTGATAACTCTATATTGAATTTCATTTAGAATTTCATTTGAACCCATTGTTAAATGGTGATAAGGAATTTCTTGGAACTACATTATCTTGGTCTGAAAAAAATCCCAGTACAGTCAGTTGTAATGACTCAGTTAATCTGCTGGTACATGAATAATACAAGTCAAAGGGAATCAAAATCCAAAATAGAGAGGCTGACTACAGAGATGCTGTATGTAGAAATAAACGTCATTAAGCAGGCTATATATGATAGGATGAACCAAGAATTCTCAAATTGTGTGTTTGGTTTGCTTGACCATCATTTTTATAAGTTTTGTTAGTTTGGGTAATGTGGGCTTGGTTTATCTGGATGTGTCGTAAGAGAACTCTTGATGTGTTTACATGTACCATCAACAGATTAATTTTATTTGATATACAGTTACTATAGTATTATCATATAGCAATTGTGAACACTTATGTCAGGCCCTTGAAGACATCTCAACAAATTTGCCTCTAATAATGGCTGTAAAATTGGCCAAACATTTTGAACTGTCCATTTAAAATCCCTCTGGCTAATCCAGTTAACTGGTTTGGTTAAATTATTTCCCTAGACTGTCTAGTCAGATATATGATTCCATCGAATTAATAGCAACTTTTGCATACTATGAAGTCGTTAAATGTTTGCTGCCTTTGCCATTATTTAAATGCCCTTGGTATTATATGTACACTGCAATCTGATGTTATTTAGATGGGTACAGAGTAGGAGATGTAATCTTATCATTGCTTTTATTGTCACTTTTCATTTCCCAATGGATGTCTTATTGTGAAGTCATTTGAACAAGGAGTCCATTATGGAGATGTTCTTGATTCTGTAATCTAGAATAGATCCTAGCGATGTAAAGATTGGGTGACACTAATCGGAGCGCTATCAGACAGGGTGTGGTGATGCTAAGGATTGTGGCCTTCTAGATCAGGCCGATATAGTCTAGTAGTTCTCCAGTTGTATATTTTTATGTCTCAGAAAAGTGAAAAAGCTAAGAAAAGTTGAGGCTAGAAATGTATTTTAAGTTGGAGTGTTGACCTCAATGTATGGTACTAATAATTTTGTACTTGACATGCAATTTGTGTACACCCAGATGATATCACAAATCTGCATTGAACTGACTAAACTGTATCTTCATTTTGCACATTCAAGAATGCTATCATTTTCATTCTGTGGTTTGTGTATCACAATGAATTCAATTAAGTTGATATGCATTAACAATTTTATTGAAGGCTTCCACTTGCTATGTCATGTATAACAATTTGGTGCTTTCTTCTCATATCTCGAGACAAACCTCCTACTCTGTAAAAGATTTTCTTTAGGATTATTAATTTTTTGTTAATTACCAGACCCTTGAGCTACTGAAAAAGTCACCAATTATTTTTTTGGCATACTGTAAGGCATATATGAACTACTTAAGTGTATTTCCTGGATTGACCCCAAAATAGATGATAGATCAAGACAGCATGAAGAACTTCTTGAAGTGAACATTACGAAAAATGTTACTCTTCTACCATGTTGATATGATGGCATGTTGTTAGTTCTAACAACAATTTATATGTAATTTCAAGAGACAGGGATTAATTGTAGATAAAGAAATATAGAACATAGAACAGGGATGTATGGGAGAGCCCAATGTATACTGCCATGGACTATTTTTTTTGTTGGATCATGTTGAGTCTTCCATAGTACTCCATACTTTCAGTGAACTTTTTGTGCTAGAAGTTACCCATAAACAAAATACTATACATAAATAAAATCAGTTTTCATTGCATTGGCCTAGTTTAATCTTGTATTGCTTTGTTATGTATATTTTATTATCACCAATAGTTTACTCATTGCATAATTGCCTGCACTGAAGATAACAATCTATAAAGCCAAAGCATGGGAACAGACAAAGTTGTTCCAACTTTGTCTGGAACTGCTGTAATACATTTTGAAAACGGAACAAATAAATCTTGTGTTATAACATTAAGTTACTTTCTAACAGTGGGATGTTGCCTGGAAATTTGCCAGGAATGTTTATCATTATACACAGTGCCCATACTAACATAGAGATGTACTAGCAAGATCAACACAACTGCATACAAGTACTAGTAGTGGGAAATTTATGAAAACATGGATCAAGTATGTGGTCCTTGTTGATATAGTAGCAATTTTGTCTAATGTATTTATGGGCCATTTTATATCATAGAAATATAAAATAGGTGTAGAATCAAGAGAGAAAATAAGAGATTTTATACAAATTTAGTGGTTCCCGAATCATATAAAAGTTTTAAAAAAGTCAAAAAGAAATGGCAATAAAATGTACTGTCTTTTGGTTTTTAGACTGATGAAAAGAATAAATTGAATATGAAAACATCATCAGTAGACCGTGATTGACTAAAACTACCATAAAAATATATATCCAAACTTTCAAAGCTTTGAAATGTTGTGTTGTAGAGACTTAGTATTCTTTTATGACTTTGTGCTTCTAGACACCAACATTTGGTTAACAAAATATAAAGTCATCAGAGACAATACATTAATTATTGTTAGTCTCAAGATAGTTCAGAAATTGCCATTTCAGTGTATCATTTTTTTTTGCCTTTATTATTACATTTTTCCAAAGGCAACTTCCATGTTTCATGCTATGTATGTCTGATTGCGTGATGTTTAAAGTGATAAATGAGAACTTGATAGATTTGGCAGACGCATCAAAGAAAGGTTGAATTTAAAGGTCAATTTAATCATCATATTGGATGAATGATCCCTTGATTGCACTCTGTCATGATATAATGATAATGCATTAACAATTCTATTATGACCGTAAACACTTTTTTTAACTGACAACCCCCCCCCCCCCTTTAAAAAATGAATTCTTTCATAGCGATATTCATCATTCAATAGTTCTGTATGTTTTTATGTTGATCCAGGAATTTGTATGTTACTAGTTGTTTACTACATGTCTTTTTTTACTAACAGCCCATGTGATTTGTGAGAACTACATTTTATGCTTGAAGCCGCCTGCAGGTTGTTCTGTTTATCACCCTTTGCTTGAAATGTGTGAAGAAAACTTCAAAGTTGTTGTCCAGACAATTCGAGCATACAGTTGTACCAGATACTTCTGCATTCAATGCACTCCATCAAAGAGTTTGAAATATTTTGCTGTGCAACCAAATTTTCTTTTAGTTTTCGATCACTTTTTTATACAAAATAAGGACTGTGTTTAATACTTATATGAAAAAAGTTCTAGTTTAAACGGTTGGGTTTGGTCTGTCTGCAATGAAAACAAGCTTTTAATTATATTTTCATGTGATGTATTGTACTTAACAATTCATATTCAGTCAAAAAGGACAATGCGGTAATAGAATTGTCTTTTTATATTTAAATTTAGTTTATTTCTCATTACTAGATAAACCTAAGTTTCCAAAATAAAAGGGCTCAGCTAAGATAGAACAAAACTCTAATAAATGGGAGAATAACCTGCTAATAGTTTAGCTATGTTTCAGATTTCATTCAGTAGTTACACCCAAATGTCCTGTGGTACTCTGAATCTTCATGGTGGTTGTTTTCATAGTTAAGAGTTCTCTAACAACAAGGAGATGCTGAATCAGAAACTATATTTAGCTTACATTTCTTGGATACTTTCAAATCTAAGGAATTCTTGTACACTCCATGAATGCATGAATGGTAATTTGTGTAAACAAATCTTGGGGGAAAAAAGTTAAGGAGTGGGAAATTATATCGAAGAGTTCATACAAATATTAGCATTCCTAGGATGAATTCATGATTTTTGTTTTCAACACAACCAGATCAGATTTATTGCCCACCCAATTTATTCAAAGAAAGGGGAATCATTCTTTCTGTAGCGAAGAAGAAATGTGTTAATTTGGTACTTTGCTCCTTCTATGACCACGAAGAATTCCATTAGAATGCTAGAGTAATTTTGGAATTTGGAGTCAAGTCATCTACCAATGTCTTTTCATCTATCTCTCATAGTTTTTTCAACCTTCAAGACTGTGGTGTTTACTCAGAAATGGGTTTTTCACTATTGGTCGAATATAGAAAGCTCCAATCAGTTAGAATACCAATCAGACTTCTTTTCCAATCATATTTCTTGATGTTTGATTTCTGACATCTCCCTGTCTCCTTTTCTTACAGATCTCTGCTCTATCATGTGGAAAGCTTTAGGGTTTTCTTGTAATGAATAGCGAAAAATGTTCTTGGCTGGAGAAATATAATGGCAAACTTAGCTTTATAGAATGGTATAGATTTGTTCATTTTTCTCTTATCTACACCCTTTAGGAGATGATCCAATTCGACACTTGCAAGAGATCGCTCACAGGGAGTCATAAATTGTTTCATGTGCACTTTACAATTTGAACTATTTGCTTGCCATCAGCAAGAGTCACTTGATTTTGTTTGTGTATGATTGAAGAATGTATTTTTTTTTCATGATATACAAATTGAATTATGTCCTTACTACTTGTATGGATAGGTCACCTTCGTTTTTGAATGTAAATGGTTTTGGCTGATGTATGTATCAGGATCTCTGAGGTAAACCATACTCATTGGCCTGCTTACATAAGGTTCTGTTTAAAATCTGATTTAAGCATACTTTCCCCCTTCAGGTAATGAACAAATGTCTGTTTTATAGATACCAAACACCAGTCTTCCAGGTAATCACCTACTTTCCTCTGGTTTATCCAGAATTTACATAATGATCTACAATTATTCCATGCCTCCAGCTTTCATCCAGTCTCCTTGCTCCCATTAGGCCAAATTGTAACTTTTCACTCCTGTAGCCCTTCTAATTCTCAGCATGGACAGAATGCTGGGATCAACATATTTAAGGATTATTCCTGTAACACTACAATGATTGAAATATATATTCTTTATCTGTAGTATTCTGACATATCAAAATAAACTTCACATTTAACTCTAAGCACTATATATAGCTATATATAACTTTTTTTTTGTTCTTTCCAGGCATTTTACAGGGTACCTCTGCCTTACTATTAGCCTTTGATGAATCTGAAGTACGAAAACTCATCACAATATGCAAAAGTGTTCTAGAGTACTTAGCAATTACTGAAGTGGTAGAAAATATGGAAGATCTAGTAACATATGTCAAGGTAAACATAATCTTTTACACAAAAGTATAGGCCTCAGCAGCTTGTATAGGCTTATTTATTTTGGACTGCATGAACACCTCGATTTCATGATGTTTCAACATACCAAAAACATAAAAACTAGATAAGACGTCTGAAAGATTTTGAAGTTAAAGAATTGGGCCAATCTTGTAGCAAGAATACTTAGGTACAGATTACTCCCTGAAGATGTTACTCCATGAATAAAAAATATGAAAAAATTAAGAATCCAAATACTTTAAACTGTCAGATAGTGCTATTTTATCGAGAAATGTCCAAAATGCTGCTTTTGTAGATTATCGGATGGTGTGACATGTATTCACTGATACCATAAAGTATTAGTATGATCATTTCTCTTTCAGAATATCAGTCCAGTATTAACAAGAATGACCAAAGAAGTGGACAAGAGAGAAAAAGAACTTACACACCAAGTGCATAGAGAAATGCTTATAAAATCATTAGATCAAGTTAAACAATTGACACCGGTACTAATTAGTGGAATCAAAAATTTCATTACTACAAAAGAAACAGGTGAGAATAACATAGTACAAGAAAAAAACGAGACTAGCATAGAGATAAAGTACATGACAGGTGCTGTGATGCACTCACAATGATTCATTTCTTAAAGTTTTGCCATAATTCTTTTGGCATTTCGATATCAGTTATAAAACTGCTATAGGGAAGAAATGCCTGTTTCAAGCAGATGCATGTGCACTTTCCGTAGTACAGCTACTCATTATTTGTCAACAAACAAGAGATCTTTATTATAGTTCATCAACAAATAAGAACACCTAAAAGCCATTCAATAAGCCAGTATAGTCTCCCAAAACCAAGATCTCTGGCACACAACCCACAGTACCAAACCCTCAGTTATTCATTTTTGTATGGTTTTTCTTCTTCTTCGTGTTCCTAGGAGGCCATGGTGTTGTTGATGCCCAGAATAATAGAGATTATGTCGTCCATAAAGTATCAAATGAAATCCATGAAATTATCCGGGTCTTACAATTAACAACCTATGATGAAGATGAGTGGGATGCAGATGACATCACTGTCATGAAAAGAGCACAGGTTAGTATGAGATGATAATGGTGTCAATGGGATCTAATTTACTATCACTGTTTACAAGGATTTGGTATGCCTCCCATCTTTAAGGATATTTTGTATATAACAAAGTGGTTTGTTGTGTACTTTTGGTTTCGTTACACCTGTTGAGGAGTTAACATATTAACATTCTATGTCAATTTGATATTGTTTAGTTGATTATTACATAATTGCTAAACATTTAGGCATTTCCACCTACAATCACAACCCGTAAATGGTTAATCTAGAAAACAACTTTTCACTTTACATTCACAGTTATTTTTTGTTGAAATACACCAAAAAACCACACACATTATTCTTAAAAAAACGACCACATAAGAAGAAATAAGCAATATTGATTGAAATACATATAAATATCATGGCTTTTAGATAATGTACCATGTATGAAAGGAAAACGACTGAGGTATTGTTATCATACTACAGTGGCTGGTTTACAACAATGCAGATCAAAGATAACCTTTAGCATCTACCAATACACTCATCAATGTTTTGGTTAGTGGCTTTATTGAAGGAAAGAAAAACAACTTTCAATGAAAAAGTAATAGAACAAATAAAGTACAGATAGTTCTACCATTTAGGAGAACATGGCTTGCCCTTTCCACACTTCTTTGTTGTTTTTTAGTTCTATTTTGCACTTATGATAAATACTTACTATACTAAATAATAGATTGACACATTACTCCCTCTTGAGGCAGAATGGTGAATCAATATATTAAAGCACAGAAGTTATGATTGTAAATGATGCTTCAGCTTCAAGTAGGATTCCTACTTATCAATTGATTTTATAGTGACATATGATCTGTATAGTATTGATTCTGATAGCTTTTTGTTAAAGAAAAT
>JAVSBT010391847.1:0-10891 GCA_033118115.1 Pharyngocirrus eroticus
AGATGAATATAATGCCTCTATTTAAAAATAAGTGAAATTTTACAAATGATGCTTTTGAATTTTTGCAGAGTATATATGATGATTCTAAGTTATTTGTCAGTATTAATTCAGGAATCAATATATTATTTTAAGTCTGTTGTGATAGAGTACTTCTTGATTTCTTGCAACAAGTTTTAATCCAGGAGCCTTTGATTTATACTGTAGTTTCATGTTGGCTGTCTTTCTCAACTCATCTTATTTTAAAATATTTTCAGATCTCCAGTTTTAAAACTCTTTTCTTTCCTGTACCCTAAAAGTGATATTGAGGTATGTTTTATTCTATATTAGTATTTTTGCCCTTTTGCTATGTTACCAATAACTGATTAATCATATCTTAATGCAAATTTGAAATATAAACTAAAGATAAGTTCAAGGTTTTACCGGGAGACTGATCCTTGGGAAAGTTCTAAATATAAATTCCAAAAATGTAGTGTGAATTACCTAATCTGTTGTTTTCATTAAACTTCTTCTACAGATTGACATTCAGATAAATGGAAAGTCACTTGAAAAATACAGCCCATCAAAGTTTTCAACAACCAGTCAACCTGATATTGATGTTGGTACACAAACTAAAAAGAATGATGTAAATGAGGGAACACATTCCTACAGACTGGAAGACTTAGCTTTCACAAGAAGCGGGGACAAAGGGAACAATGTTAATATTGGTAAGGAGTAGGATATGTATGTAGTAAACCCATCCTGACATGATTTAAGCCTAAAATACTAAAGAGAGTATACAGCTTTACATTTTCTAATTTACATGGCTATGGCAGTATAATGTATAGGCCATATTTGCGCCCTTAAAAATACAATAGGGATTTTGTTCACATATCTTTTGAAGTTTGTTTCTCTTTGAGATAACTTTTTTAACTTTTTCCATCAACGTTAATAAAACAAGTAAATATTTATATAACTTCAATGGAACGGAATTAAAAAATGCATTTTTTTTTTCCAAGGTGTTATTGCTAGACATCCCAGCTATCTACCATATTTAAGAAAGGTTCTTACTCAAGAAGCAGTTGATCAATACATGGCTCATCTCTTTGAAGATCACTCTGGAACTGTAGAGTCAAGGGTCACAAGGTGAAGTTTATAGTGGTCATCCCTGATCTCTAACAAGCTAGCAATGTTATTATAAAAGACAATAAAATATTTTTGTGCTTGAACAGTGTTACAAGTAGTTATCTGATAACCAAATGAAGTATTTTCTTAAAATCTTATTTTTCTATTCAAATAGATATGAACTTCCTGGTATTTATGGTTTTAACTTTGTGCTACATAATGCACTAGGAGGTGGTGGCATTGCGTCTTTAAGAAGTGACCCACAGGTATGTATTTATACTAATATTCTGAAAAGTTGAATTATGCCACTGCCAGGGTTCTTTTCAAATTACCAGAAATTACAATATCTTGGCTTATCAATCTATGTAATTAAGAATAACAAAATCTGAATGTATCATTTGATTAGCAGGTTATCTTCAATCACTATCCTTTGTGTCCTAACTGAGATCTTATCCCCATAAATTTTCATAATCAGAGATGAAATTGCAAGCTTTGTAGATTCAATGTTTTTGTAAAGAAGGATAATTGACTCGACCAAGCCTTAGCCAGTAAAAATATGGATTACTTTTTAACATACTACATTTTATTTTTCTAGGGTAAAGCTGTTGCACAAATGCTCCTCGATTTCCAGATAAAGAATGTTCCAGATTTATTGACACTAGAAAGAGCATAACTAAACTTGTGGGAGTTTTGGTATTTTTTGAGAATAGGAGTACTTCTAGACTCCAAACTTTGGTTACCAAGTTTGGAATTGATGTCTGGCTGAAGGGATGTTACAGTGCCTGTGTAACTTTATCAGGAAAAACACTTTTTTAATATTTGCTCAAAGTAACTGTGATCACTGCAATCTATACCATGAAGAAAGCAGAATCAAAATTTAAAACATGTAGCCACATTTTTCTTTACATATCAGCATTATCATGTTAAAAACATGATTTTTATTTTATATTTGTTTTCATTAAATTGTAAAGGATAGTACCTCCAAAGATATATTTAAACATGTTAATGTAAGTTTATATATTTTATATATTTACAGTTTCTACACTTTAAACATTTTGATTATGGGGCTTGGACAAAAAATGTTTTACAAATAAAGAAATCATGGTCTCAACTGATATACATTTTTTATTATTTTGTTAACTTTTTTTTTTTAATGTTTTACATTGCGGACATTCCATGTTTACACTGGAACATTTATTATACAAATGAAAATGTACACTGATAATCATAGAAACAGTCTGATTCTTAATAAATTGTCTGTTCATTTCACAACTCCTGGACTATTCTTCACATTGTTCCTGTTATTCTTGACTTCAAAACCAGAAAAACACTGCCAGTCCCCATGACTGTGTCTTATCTACTTCATGTAGTTTACTCCCTTCTTTGTTGGTTAAAAGATTTTGTCAATGGCATATGGAGCTAAAAAGAGAATGCACATTAATATTATAAAAATGACCCATATCACTTGATTACAAAAAAATGAAACTACAACTTTAATACAAGTAAAAATTTGGAACAAATTTCTGGAATTAGGCCATTTCAGATCTTCTGGGCACAAAAATTCATGAATACATTTGTGAAAGATTAGCATGAAAAGGTTTCTTCATATATTTTTTCACACAGTTTTATATTACAACACAAAAGAATATTTAGTTTATTATCAATATCATATAATTTTGCATGGGTTATGGGCATAGCCATTTGAGTTCAGACTATTGAATAACCATCATGCATAGCTTTTGTAAAGTACAATTTGCAGTCTAGTTGTTTGTATATCATTGTATAGTATTCTATTTGAAAAGAGTAATTGTTACTGTCTAATACTGATCACCAGTCTGATGTCAAGTGCAAACTTACTTATCCTTATTATCGCTACACTAACAAGAAATAGAGCTACGCTCTCTCGCACGGCCTGTCTTGACCTGGTTTCCTCTTCCATTGGATCTTTTGGTTGTAATCTCATCATATTTGCAGCTTTGTTGTACTGAATTTAGATCAGTTTTAATATGTCCTTCTCGGTTTGATTATCTTTACTACTCGTGTCTTCACCGGATGTAAATGAAATTGACATGACCTTTGACATTTCTGAGAAGGTTGTGGCTACATCTCCATCTTCTGACTGTGTGTAGATATTCAATACCAAGTAAAGGTAGTAGTTTGTTAAATAATCCAGCCAGCTCGGATTTAGAATGGAAGGAAGAATTGTTTTATTGCTGCTTGCAGTAACAGCTATGTTTTTTGGTAAGTATTACTTTTTCTCAGTTCATGATTTGACCCAAGAAGAAGAACTACACTATAAAATAAACTTTGCAGAAACTCAATAAGTTTTGTGAAAGTTAGTGTGACACATGTATAATGTTAACGAATTGTATTCTTCTCTTCAGCATATGCTCAGGCCCAAGGAAATTGTAAAATTGAGCAGTCAGGTTGTAAACTTTATAAAGGAGACTGTGTTTGTGGAAAATCTATTGGATGTTTCAACCCTTTTCCATACACTACTAAACAAGAATGCAGGGATGATATCAATGGTATGTAAACAGTTTTTGGCTGTATCTATGTGGAAGCTGGAGCTCTGTAAAGAGTAGATTCTTGAATACTATTATTACTATTTTCTTAGTTCATTAGATTCATAAGTTATAGCTGTTCAACGTGCATATCTGTATACAGACTTTTAACAGTATATATACACAGTATAAACATTTGCTTTTAAAAATGTATTTAATTTTTAAAAAAAACACCAAAGATTGTGGTCCTAGAAGTAGAAAGTAACATAATTATAACGACAGCATCTATAGTATTGGATTCTACATAAATTTATGTATGCATTTCAATCCATTTTTCTTTGACGGGGGCTCTTATTGATACATTTGGTGGGTGTACATCTAAAACAAGAAATCTAAATTTATCCAAGTATAAAGTTTGTCTTGTGCATTCTTTGCAACACTGGCTTGACATACTTGTACACACACAAGATCCATAAAGTCCATATGGGTTGCATATGGTATTCAGACAGGCACAATGTGTTGCTTATTTGGGTTAGTTCTTTACAGTGAAAAAATCTGTTGTATGGCCACTGGTGGGAAATATTTGAAGTTCAGCCAGCAGATTAAGAGCTTACAGTTGAACCTTTGGCTTTAACCCATGCACATATGTATGTTTTTATGACACATATTGTTTGTACAGAAAGCAGATGTGAATGTAAGGGTTTAGGTTGCACTTATATTAGACATACATTTACTTGATAATCCTAAGTTTATTTTCTTTGCCTCCAAAGTTTACATTTTTTTTTAAAGTTAGTACAGACCTCCACTTCTAATGTCACCCTGTTCTTCACTGAAATTAACTAGCTTAAAGACATATACATACATGTATGTGTACTCTAAATTCTAGGTTCAACTCTGTTTGATCTCCCTCATATTACACCATATTATAAAGAAATGATTGTATGATGTTAGGCCTGGGCTGATACCAGCATGTTTGCACTTGTAATTGATTACACCCAATGACCCTTGAGTAGTTGAATTGGTTTTATATCAGCTTTAGTGTGGTTTCAGCATGGGGAAAAGGTTATTTAGCTGTAAAAAATATTTATGGTAGAGTTTTCTAGAAGGACTGGACATAAAGTCCATTTTATTTAATACAAACTTAACTCAGCTGATATGTATAACATAGCCCAAATTTTTTCTTTTTTTCTCTGAAAGGTAAAAATGATAAATGTTTGAAGCATCCATGTCGCCATGGTGAGTGTGTACAACTAAAAGATTTTCAAGAAAGTCTTCGAAGATGGCATTGTGAGTGTGCTGGAACTGGTTACTATGGCAGCAGATGTCAACATGGTAACTATATTCTCTTCTTTCTGAAAATATTTGTTTTTTTAAGGAATCATGACCTTTTCTATATCTCATTATCTGTAAAAATATATCTATGTATATATTTAATTCTAGATGTGTTTTTTATCTTTTCCAGAGTGCCCAAAGCCAGAAAATCCTTTGCATAAGGATTATCCAGTACCCTGCATATACTAAGAACTTTAAGAATATTTTTACTACAGTTTGAGTCAGCTTTAATACTAAATTAATGTTTTTTTCATATCAATTACAAGTTGGTAGCTATATTTTCAAGTGATAACTAATCAAACCAAAGGTACACAACAGGTGTTGAGGATTTTAGAAATTAGTAATAACATTATTGGTGCTATTATACTTTTCATACATTTTTTGTAATCCACACAATTTGTATGTAATATTATTACCATTTTATAATCAATATGAAAAATACTTGTTTTTACACAAATATTTATATATATATAAAGTGTAACATTTTAACCCATTTGACTTTCAAGCCAGTCAGCGGAACAGAATCTCGAGTTAAACTAGAACAGCGCTATATTAATATTATGACAGTACTTGTAAACTACATAATGTTCAATGTTAAGCATATCTTTACAATGTTCTTATTTGGGGCATTGGTAGAAAACTTGTTTAGATGTTAAATGACACATGCATACATGTACAAGAACCTTGCTTTGTTGTTTCCAAAGGCGATTTACTAACATGTTGAGGTTTTCTCTATTAATTGAAGTTATGTAAGTGTTGGTTTAAGTTTAGAGTGTATCCAAATTCAGTGAGAAAGCAAGCATTTTTCTCAACTACTTAACAATAGTTTAAAGTAATCATACTGATGTATATTTTGAAATGTTATATTTATTTACATTTTTTATAAACATATACATATTGCTTGAGTCTTTACAAGAGTCATTTATACAAATGTTTATGTAACAATGATAGTAAAATAAAATAGTAAAGTGCTTAGTTTGTAGTCATTTTTTTCCCTTCTTCCTATTTCGATTTTGGTGTTAAAAGATCCATTACAAAAGTAGTAAGTTGATATTCATAAACATAAAGAATTGACTTAAAATCTGAAATGTTCATGTTTTATACTAACAACACTTAACTCTATCACCATACATTCTGATGTCTGTTTTGTTTGTAAAAGTAATAATGAAAATTTAAATCCTGTTTTTTTTACATATCAAGTTTGAAAAAAACTTTAAAATAAAAACTGGACTGATTGGAATAACTTTCATATTTACATTATCTATATATAATCTGAACTGAGCAAGGTCTTATTTATGTGAAAATTTCTTGTTCCGAGACAATTCATCTGAAGAAATTATCCAGGCATTAAAAAAATGTGTTTGGTTGTGCACTTTGCTTTTGTTACAGTTCAATAAACTATTTATGATAAGTTTCTCTGTCCTTACCAGTTTGTCCAGTCACATGTTCAAATGATGACCCTCCAAATAAGGCATGCTCTACAATTATAAATTCAATGTTTCTGATCAGAGAATTAATTAAGATTTTGTGTTGTATCTCAGTTGATTCTTTTTCTTACAAGTTACGATGTACACAGTTACATAAGATTTTTTGAAAAACTCAATATAATGCTATAAATATTTGCCCCAAATGCTTAGAAACATTTTGAATGGTTTATAGATACCACCAGAAAACACTCCATTGCCTTTTCATTGGCCTAATGTAAAGGGGTAAAATAAAGCAATAGCATTTTTGGGAATGCCCATCAGTCACTCCTTCATCTAGGGTAAAACATTAAAAAAACAGGATACTATGGAGTCTATCTATGGAAATAGCATCTATCTAAGGTAAGTGACTTTTCCTTTCCCTTATGTAATAACTCCTTATGTAATAAACCTGTTAGTCTATATTCAAGGCCTGAGGCCCATACACAGTTTCATTCATATCTTATATCAGAGTAAGTAAAAGCAAAGAATCAACTTGCAGGGTGCATACAATTTTGATAGAAATGCTTATAAAGACAAAACATATATTCATTAAACAATAGGAGAAAATAACCCTGACCGAAACATTTAAACAGAAATCTTTTTATGCATATAATAATCTTAGTTATTTATCTAAACTATTTTTACTATTTTCTTATTAAGTCTGTCTAAGCTTGAAAGCAAGAAAACATATTTTGTTAGGTTAGTCATTTTTTCTTTATCAATAGAAGTCAAATTATTAATTTGTAATCTTATTATGCAAGCAATTGTATTTATTTCCAGACTATGGTTAAAACATCTTGGCTTTACTAATGCTTTCCTTATTTTAAAGTTATAAAGTAGATATTTTTCTGAATCCAGAACACTTTTGAAGGACAAATAGGCATCTAATCAATACATGAAATACTATAGACTACATATTAAGCTATCAAAAGTAAGCAACACGTTAACCAGTCAAAAGTTCAATTTGCTACTCATTTATATCAAACAACTTTTCATAAAGATGTTGATGAATAATGAGTGTTGATATTCATACAACAGACAGAATATTGGATGGTTTCATAATACCATCACTATGGGGGAAGGGGGGGGGTCATCAAATTTACATTTTGTTGTTATGTATAACTTGTCTTAAAGGATAGAATATAATTGATACTATACTAGGTATGGAAAGCAACTGTTCCTTTAGAATTTTTCATGCCAGTTTTCTATGGGGATGACTAAGGATCAATTTCTACAATATAATAATAGGTTCAGAAAGTGTACACATGAACTTACTGAAAGTTCATGAAACTTCAACCCCTTTGCCTGGTCAAGCATGGAGTGCCCCTGTTGTGGCCACAGCACACTGGCTCTGTTAAAGCAGTGGAAAGAGGATTAAGAGCCTCTGCATGAGAAAAACTGGCAAAATCCAAAAATCACAGATCAAAAAAAAGAATTGAAGGTCCTTGGAAAAAAATTAAAGTTTCAAAATGTTATTTGCTTTATTAACTATGGTGTATCCATGTACTGAAGTTGAAAAAGTATAGAAAAAGGAAACAGAATTTTTGTTTTTGGCCATCTTGTCTCTGATAACATAACATAGCATTATTAATGTTCATATAATGCCCAGGTAAATTGGTAAACAATAAATATCTATTTTTATTTTTCATATGAAAATATGCAATATCAGCTTTAGACAGCAAAATGGTAAAAAAAAAACATGGTCCATCTTGCTACCTTGAAAAAAAAAATCTCACCTGACTTTATTTTTATTAAAAAATTGTGACAAATCCTGGTGCATGTCAAAACTTTTCAACTGACCATAATTATATCAATCTTATTTTCCTTTTTGAATCTTATAGGATATACTGATCTAGTTCTGGTACTTCTGTATCACGATGGCTTTGCGGAATGATGCATATGGGGCACAATTCATTAGAAAAGTAAGTACCACCAATACAACATTACACACTATTGTTTTATTCTTGTGTAGATTCATCTTACCAGTTTATGTATAGTCTAATCGTTTTAAAACTTTTGACTGGTTTAAAAGTTTACTCACAAGAGCTTTCGTAAATCACTGTTTCCTTTGTCTATCTGATCGTATGTATGACATGTCCACTAGATGGTGATTTCCGAAAGCTCTCGTGAGTAAACTTTTGAACCAGTCAAAAGTTTTAAAACTATAACACTATTGTTTTGTTAATGCAAAACCACAATTCCCATTTTTATTATATTATTTGATGACAACTATGCAAAAAGATAGACAATTATTATTGATGTAATGGACAGTTCTCCCAAAAAAACACTCCAGGTCCACAGAGTCATAGGAGCACCATTGGAAATAAGTCTAAATTGTGCTATACCCGGGAAATGTGTCTTTTAAGGGCAGGCTATATTCATTTTAACCTGTTATATAGTTTAGGTATCTGTCCAGCCCCTCTTTTTCAGGGTTCTGAGCATTGGACTCTACTCACTGTACATTCAATGCCAGACTATTTAAAGCTACAGCACCATTATCGCATGGTTAACACTTATTAAATAATGAATCGAGACTGGTTGCTATAAGACAAAAAGGGTAAAAAAAAATTACCATCAAATTGTGTTTTTTGGAAAACTAGGTAAAATGGGAATGTTTAATGTGAGAAGTATTATTATATACAATTCATGTTGATAATATTTGATATGTTATTATGTTGTGGCGATGGCTGATGAATAAAGAACTGTGAAGGATTGTGTTTGTTGATATTCTTGTTTTTTTTCAATTCTTTTTCAATTTCAAGTCTCGGCGGGTCTGGCGTCATATAGTGACACGGCAACCAATCTTTACTACACCACCTGGTAATCCAGTCAACAATGAAAATGTAAATGATTCAGGGCATAGGGTTAGAAACCGATCTACTGATAGGTAAGTCAGGTCATAGTGCTGATATCTTTTGGATTGAGTTCATTTGAACTGTGCATAAGGAAAGTTTTGCTTCCAAATCTATTATTATATTATCCTTTACAATTATTTTTTTGGTTGCAGAACTATTCCATACGGGCCACAAGTTAAGAGCATAAAATTAGTTTATGGAAATAAAAATCAATTTAATGCTATTATTATCCTAGAGTATCACAGTATAACAAAATGAATGCCTATTTCCAGTTCTAACTGATCCTTGATTTTGTAACAAGTTTAATTTGTCAACTACTTGTATGCATGACAACTACTTGTATGTCATGACAACTACTTGTATGTCATGACAACTACGTGTATGTCATGGCAACTACTTGTATGTCATGGCAGTTACTACTGTGAGTAATCCTGTTCATGTCTTCATACAGTTTATTAAAAACAAAATTTTAAAACCCTACTTACTTTAAATAGATTTTGGGCCAAATTTGCAATGTCTGGGTTTTTTAACTTTTTTTAGACCAATAAAATGTTCCTGGCATTGGTGCCTTATCACTTTATTTGCTGTCTTGTTAGTTATTACCATTGGACTTCTAATATACTATGGTAAGTCTACAATGATTATCACCATAAGTTACATGATGCATAATACAGTGTAAGTCAAAAGTTATATTATATATCTTTTTGAATCCTAATTCAATAAATGATTTCCATAATTATAGAATGTAAATGTCACAGGTGAATGTTGTATGCTGTTTCTTTGCAATGGAAACATCATAATTATATCATCTGCATTGTATCCTTTTTTGTTATGACAGAAGCAAATTTTGATGTGTGCTGACATTCCATCTTATCTTAATTCTTTTGTATTTCATTCATTTTTGTCTTGAAGCAACTAGAACACCAGCCCCTGTTCCTTGCAATGCAGGTAAAGTCCCCATACTTTTATTTGCATAATTCATTATCAAAAATCTATCATTGCTATTGAATCTAAATCTTAATCTTACCATATTAATCATTTTTATGATGAAAGTAACAATATTCGTTTATTTTTTATAAATGTTTCTTTTACTTTATTTGTTATACTTCCATACATAATCTTTGATTTTAGTAACCTATAGAGGTTCCATGAGATTCAGAAACAAAAAATATAATGATGCCCTAATGAACAAAGCCAGTGATTCTTACAGAGAAATGTCTAATTGGTTCTGCAAAGATGTGAGTATTCTGTTCTTGGTCTTCACTAAAATCTGCATTTTTGCCTCACGTAAATATTCTATGCGAAGATAAAAAAACTTGAAGAAAATTAAGTTTCTTTTGTTACTTTTTTATCAAATGTCTTATTATCAAATCTTTAATTCTTATTAAATGATGCTTTAAACGCACTTAAATAACGATGGTCTTCATTCTTGCTTCAGTTGTCAGAAAGTCTAGAACCAGACATTGTAAATGAATGTGGACAATTTGAGGATTACTGCGATGTCAGATCTTTCAGGTAGAATACATAATATAATAGTGTAACGGAATGTTGGCGAAGGTCAGCGATTTTTTGCTGTATGTGTCTCGGGCGCCACCCCGCAGATCCCAGAATATACTTTGCAGACAATGTATTG
>JAVSBT010391958.1:0-10890 GCA_033118115.1 Pharyngocirrus eroticus
TTCCTCCCTCCCTCATGAGATTTTTTTTGGCCATGAGGTCAACCCTAAACGACTTTTTTTTTAATACTGGCCTTATGATGAAATGTAAAAAGATATTTAAATAAATCTAAATATTTAAATGCTTTGCTGTGTTATTCTTGTCATGTGTGTCTACAGATTATATGGTTGTGTACTCGCTTTTCTTGCTTATTGGTGTGGTAATGTCATATGCCATTTCAGTTTCTAATCCTGATGATAAGTTTGCATGTTTACCATTGATTACAGTCCTTGAAGACACTTTCCGACTCGCCTTCCCTTATTATTACATTATTAAGATTGTCTTTTTTTCTGCCTCTTTTCAGACTATTAAAAGAATAGATCCTGATTTCCTGGCAGTGCATTGCCAAGAAGTAGGAGGCAAGAATTATGAAGAATCCATGCAACATGTCAATAGCTTTATCAAGTGAGTATACCTAAGAATAAAAAAAAACACCTAAAAACAGTAGAAATGGGGTTTGTTATTTGAGGCAACAAAAAGAAGTCCCATCAATAACGGTCAATGACTAGGATTGTATCAGTGCTGATGGCCTTAAGTTATTAACAAGAAATACTGAAGTTTTCTTTTTGGCTACTCTTTTAAATTATCACCTTGGTGTTTTAGTATGAGAAAATACTTCAAGAAGACTTTGTTGGTTCCTTATCAATCGGTTTTTACGTATCAACTTGATTTTTTTTTTATAGCTGTACTTTTCTGATGAGCTATCAAAGAAGGGATTCAAATTTTTTTATCCTAAGCTCTGAACAGATACATTTTTTATGATATTCCTAACTTTAGAATCACATTGGGGAAAAAGAATGGACCTCTGAAACCCCCCAAAAATAGATAAATATATAAAATAAAAAGAATGAAAAATAAAAATAACGTGAATCTGCATGGCCAGAAGTCATGTCTGTGATGAAATTTGACATTGGATATAGGAATTGTGGTAGTTAATATAAATATGTCAAGTAGTCCTCAAGGAACACCTTGTACTTGTTGCCCTGTAGTCATAAAAGCATAAGATATAGGATTCAAATTAACTGTCATCAATATAACGTCCTTTTCCTGGAAAGAGAAGCTTTGATTTAAAACTCAAGACACAAATACTGTTTGGTTTACCTTAAAGTATCCCCTGCAACCATAACTTAGCATTCTCATTGGGGTATGGCTTGATCTAACCAAGCATACCCTCTTTACATTGAAACCCAAATTGCTGAAATCAGGTTGAAGAGGTGGAGTGGAAGAGATGCAATCCCAGAGGTAATCACCTTCAAGCTTCTACAACTCAACTCTTGAAAACATCCAGTGTGACATGGACAAGAAGGATCTTAGTCAGATCAAAACTTAGGGTGTCTGTCTGTATACAATGTTGCCGCAAGGTCCCAAACTTTTAAAAAAAGTAAGAAATTGGAGGCAAAACAATCACGTCTGGAGTCCTTGAACTCCTGGAATGTCCTTGAAAAAGCTGAATTTTTGTAGGCTCCCTTCAAACCTGGGGAAATGTTTTTAAACTAAAAACGAGTTTGTCTGAAAGTTGCAAACTTCACTCTCATTTAGTGTGTTTTTTTAGACTTATATTTCTTATGGGAAATCAGAAGCTACTTCATAGGGTCCTTGAAACACATTGTTTTCCCTTGAATCATCCTTTGAATTAATTGGAGCTATTTATCGGTGAGAAACCCTTGTACAAAATAAAAGTGAGATACATGTTATTTGAGAAAGATTTCGGACAGTTTATCCCTGTGGATGTGTGAAAACCTAGGATAAACACTCCAAACAGTTATCTTTCAGGTGAAACCTAGGATAAACATCCCAAACAGTTATCTTTTAGACTCTAAAGAGAAGGTATTACCTGGGACAAACAAATAACCACTTAAGATAGTTATTCCTGTTGGTATTTCATAACTTACCTTAGTTCCACTATAGATAAGTTTTACTGTAAAACTCAAATCCATGCTGTAGACATAAGAGGATATACGGCAAGATTGTTTATCAATATTACATGGATCCAGGTTTTTTCATAATGGAAGTGTTTTTTTGTATCTGTCAAAAAAGAAAAAAACACCTTATTTTTATCAAGCAGTGAAATTATGCTAGATTTTTTTCATGTTTAGATTGAAGATACTTTGGGAATTATATTTAAACAACTCAAAAAATGTCTTTTTAGAAAAGCCTTTACTTTGTAGATTGAAACTTTGAAGTTGGTTTCTATTTTCTATGAAGCACCGCAAGCATCATTAGATGAATAGGCACTATATACATACCACATTCTATGAGAGAAAGTGACCTATTTTTTTAAATATATTTGTTTCGGATAAGTTTGCTTATTACATTCTCTATTGTACTTGGGAAATTTATTGTTTGGACAATTAGTCCAGTAAAAACTTACCAAGAAAGAAAGAAACCTGCTTAAACAGGTCTTTTACATTAAAAAACCCCCCACCAAAACACCTACCTGACAGTTAAATAAATCTTTACACACCCACATCTACTACACTAATACTTGCCCGTATAATTCAACCCTATTTTAACCATTTGTTGGTCACATATTCATCTGTATCTAATGCCTCATCTAAACACAGACACGCTTAAAATGTCTTGATTGCTTCCTATTCTCCTTACAGCTCATGATGCATGGGTATTAATCGAGTCTCAGAATTTCTGGGAAGGGATTGAAGTGATGTGCTGTCTTTTTCTAATTATAGATCTATTCCAGATATATTTTCTATCGAGTGTTTGCATAGGCGTCTTATGCTGCAAACATTTTTAAAGAATTTCCTGTCATTGTACATGTGATGTGGTAGAATATGTACACTGTACAGTGACTTCCTTATAGAGGGACCCCATGTTCAGGTGGTATACCTGTCACTTGTATTATGATCAAATCTTGGACCCAGGTAAAGAAAAAAATTACATCTGTATGGGCAACAGTATAAAAGATGATTTAATTTCTCTGTATTTTTGAAAGTGGTTAACCAATGGAAAATAGCACAATTCTAAAAAAATGTGAAAAGTTATAGACGTGGACTTAAACTTGATAAGGCAAAGAGAAATAAAGGAAATTGTGATGAGTTGAGTGTGTATGCAGGATTTCTGATCCAACCAGGACTGTCCGACACTAGAAACCCTCAAAATTATGAAGATAATGAAGGCTGTTGCAATAGTTCAACAATTTTCACTTTTATAAGATTTAAAAATCATATATTTCTCTTGAGAGAGATAAAATACATAAAGAGATTCTTAGAAACTTTTAGTTCAAACAAGAATCTGTATATATTTTACTTTTGTATCTCTATATAAGCTTTTGAATTGATGGCTGCTAGTAACAGAATCATTACATATTGATATGGAATGACAAAGAAATGTCTAGTGTTTTCCCTGGACAACAGTCAAGGCAAGCAGCTTTCTGCCGCTTATTAATTTTTGATTTTCTGTAAGCAAATGAGAGCCATAGCAATTTCTGTGCTCAGATTTTATCCACTTAGCCTTGCATTCACAGCTGTAAAGTAATGTATAATCTTATTGCATTGCAACTAAAAATTGAAAAAGGGTAGCTATTTTGAGGTGTAACAAGAGAAAGAGCCTTTTGTTAGCTTTCCTTATGGTGTCCTCGATATGTGCATCCCATTTTAAATTGTAACCGATTGTTATGCCAAGAATTTTGGCACGTGATACTCTTTCATTTTTATGCTGGTCCATTTTGAAAATGGAGACCTGAAGATCTTTTCAGAATCCTATTATAATATTTTTGGTCTTCTTCTTTATTCAATTTCATGATGTTTTGGTTGGTCCCATAATGGTTCCCTGGGGGTACCCACCCTAGTCTAAATAAATGCATGCCAGATACATGGCACACGCCTGCCAATGCCTGATGCAAGGGTTAAGACAACTCCAAGCATTTTCTTAGAAATTCTTTAAATTTATGCCTGCCTAATGCCTGCCGAATGTTGGAGTTCATTGAATTTTTCTTAGAAAATGCCTGGAGTTGGCTTACAGGGTGCGAATTACTTTTTTTTTTGTCACTGGACAGACGGACCAGTAGGTCAAAATCTCTATTGGAAATTCCAATATTCTACTGGACCGTTCACAAAAATGACCAGAATTCACTGGACTCGGACCAGTGGACCAGTAATAATTCGCACCCTGGCTTAATCCTTGCGTCAGGCATTGGCAGGTCACTGAGGTGTGTCCCATGTATCTGGCATGCATTTATTTAGACCAGGGCAGCTTATAATGTGGTACCTGATGATTTGATTTGACCAATTTTTACTGCTTGTGTCCTCTGTAGCATTGGCCTTAAGAAATGAGGCTGACCATTTGGTTAAGAAAGGAGGAACGTGCATGTCTTTTAATTTTTGTAATAAAACGTTGTGATCTACAAGATCAAAAGCTTTGCTGAAATCACAAAGTAAAATATGAGCATGACATTTTGCATCATCAGTTGATTTGTACAGGAAGTCAAACATTTTGATTAGAGCGTGAGTTGTAGAAGAATGACGAATTCCACCAAACTGATTTGGATCCAGTACTCGAGCAATAAAATCCTTGATCCAATCACATGCAAAAGACTCAAGGACTTTACTGACAATAGGCATCAGTGAAATAGGTCTCAAGTTTTTATGTTAGCTGGTGGGTCAGTTCATGGCAAAAGTATAGTATCAGTTGTTTTCCATATCACTGGGACAATACCTTGATGGATGTGTTGAATAAAATTGACTTTGTTTACATAAAGCCTAAGATCTGTATTCTCAGAATGTTTCCATCATAATTACATGAATGCGATGGTTTCAAACATGTAAAAAAGTGTTTAATGTATAACATAAAAGAAAATAGGTATATCATTATCTCAGACTCTTCATCATCAATATACATGACACAAGAACCTCCTTCATATTTATTACAAGACTTTTATCTCCATGAAGAAGTGTGGATAATGAAGCGTTCTAATCCATGTTCATATTGCTATCATTTACAAGACAAGGCAGCTTGTTACATGAGTAAATTGGAATCAAGAAAAAGTCATTTATTCCAAAATTGGGGGCAATACGGGTGATGAAATAGGGTTTATTAGATTAGGCAACATAAATGTTCACAGAATAGAGACTAGTTAATCTGCTTTGGTATAAAACTTTATAGACCCTTGTTACAAGAATTTTGTGGCTGCTAGAGATTTTTTGCAGAATATGTACTATGATATCCACTTTAGTTTCATTTTCACTAACACAGCCTGTTATTGCCAAATATGTCGAACATGATAAAAAGAAAGACATAATTTTGTTATATTTTTGGCCAATTTTGATGACTTCTTTTTCCTTCTTTTTTTTTCAGAACCCTTTTGGCAAGTGAAGAAATGCAACAGTTTGATAAAACAAGGATATTCTTGGATGAAGATTTCACAGCTGTAGATAAATTCACAGTAAGTTTTTCAATGAAAATAAGAATGAGCTAGGACACATTATCTCCATCATGACATAGAAAATATTACAGATAGGGGTAGCAAATTGCTAAAGACAATGCTGTGTCTTTTGCTAATACTGGAAAGAGAATCACATTGATAATAAGTCCAATTCAATTCCTTGAGATCTATGTCGTGAATAGCATTGATTTGTGATGCTTTCAAGTCTCCTTTGTGTCAACTATACCTCATGTCATACCATGGACAGACGTGTCTTAATTTTGATTTGAAAGATCCATAGAAAGCAGTGTGTAAAGATGCCATCCCATGGATAGGGGTGTAAATAATCATTTCCTAGAAGACGAGATTCTTTGTTTTCAATGTCCCTTTTTTTTGCGAGCACATTGTACTGATTGAAAAAGTCTCAATAGAATTACAAGTACAAATGGTTCATAGTCAGAGATAGGTCTACATGCAGATCTATTAGAATTTATGATGCTAGATGGAATAATGTAGTGATATCGTAGAGAGATATTTTTCTCTGATAATAGATTTTGATAAAAACAAGAAATCCCATGTTGAGCTATTTCCTTTTTACGGTTGGTTTTAATGAGCCCCTGGATACCAAATCTTGAAATTTAAATAAAGATGAAATGAGGACTTTCTTTTCATCTAGTTCTTGCCAATGTTGTGTTTTTTATTTCTTAAAATGATGTACAATATTGTGCTTCACTTTTAAAGATTCCATTAAAACCTGCTCATAGCAGAATGCTGAATATTGCAAATTGAATTTAGTACATAAACATGGAATTTTATTTTCTTATATTTCGTCGGACTTTCAAAGTTATGGATCAGATTTTAATTTTTCCATCTTTAAAGTTTCGGTCTATTCACTCAATCATTCCGGGATTGAATTTTATTGCAACAGCTTTTTTCTCTGGGCTTCATTGACTATTGAATTTGTATTAAAAAAAGGGTTGTCCTAGAAACACTGCTATAGTCACTTGGATTGTAAAAGACTTTCTTTTTTTTTCTGCTTTCGAGAACTATATCATTTAGGGCTGCAAATTTAGAGGCTCAGAGACTACCTATCATGCATTATAAGATAACCGCCTGAATTCACAAAAATATTGGATGACTCCCCCCCTCCCCCCAATACCTTAAAATAAGGATAATATGTCTGGATCCCTGGTTCTGTGTAATTTGCACCCTGGTGGTATAGGGAACCATTCAACTGAAGAGCTCTAAAGTTGGAAGAAATGGAAGGGAAAAAGAAAGTATGAAACTGGATGTTTTCATCGATCCAAAATAAGCTTATTTCAAATCAATCTGTTGATTTGCTTTCTTTGTGTAAATGAGATGGGAAGCCATTATGCAGTGTGGTCGCAACAAAAACTTGATGTTGCTAAGGCCAGCATTGAATCAGTGTATCATCTATGTAGCCGGTCTGATCTGAAAAGATTATGATTAATTGTGATAAAGTAGACTGTCCCCATGAAAAAAGTGACTGATAATCTGCAAATTGCTGCCAAAGGGCAGGAATATCCAGGTTACCAGTGAACATTTTCACGGGGAAAGATTAATGGTTCCCACAAGGCCAGATTAGTTTTCTTCCCACAATTTTTGGTAAAATTTATGGCAGGAATATGAGAGCCAAGTGACAAAATCAATCATGCATTTGAAAGAAAGAAGGAAATACACCTCAACATTTGTGATTGAACATTTTTTTACTCCGTAATCATTTTGTCAAACTTCTAGAAATAGACAGAAAACTAAATTAGAACCAAATTTAAATGTTTGTGTACTCACTGCTTCTATAAGTTATTGTTATTCAATACTTCTGTTATATCGGTCTTTGATAAATTTTTCCTTTGGGGTTCTATTTACAGCAAAAGTAAATTAATGATGCTCCAAATATAGTTTTAACTTTCCCTCTATTTCCAGAGGGTTATTTATCACAAGTGTTTGTAGAATATTATTTTTGGCAGAGGCTTGGCTTGAGGTTTTCCTAAAAAAGTATATACCTCATGATAGGGTTGTGATTCTATTTGCATTTTTAATTTTTAAAGTTTTTATTACAAAAATGCCACTAACGATTATGACATAATGCTGCAAAGACACTCTATAGTCTAGAATCTTTCATATTATCATGCAACCCTTAAACAATCACTGTAGGTTTTGATGTCCAATCTTGATAGCTTCTTGTAACAAATTCATTTCTTGATTTATTTGACCTTCTTTTTTATCAAATACAATTGCTGATTCTAAATTCTGATTGGTTCATTGTACATCATAGGGTCTACTTACTATCTAGTGATTGACTCCACGGAAAGAAAAAAAAACATGGTTTCAAATTGTTTTGGTCTTACATAGTTGAGCGTAGTCAGAGAGAAAATTGTTGATCTAAATCAGAATCATTAGCCCCTCCTAGGGAAAAAAAAGGAACCAATCAACTGAAGTGAAATGAAATCAGGAAGGATATTATTTTACCCTAGAAATATTGTAGAATAATTGGGTTGGTAAGGTTAGAGATTCACGGAAAAATAAGAAAAGCACTTAGTCTCCCCTTTGGAATCAGACGTATGTCTTTTCCATGGAAATGTATTTTTTGCATTTGGGGCTAACGTACAGAGTCAAATGGCTGTTTGGTTGTTAATCCCCTTATGAAACATGAGAAATCTTTTAAGGTTTCAATATTTTTTTAAAAACGTTTTCAGTTCATGAAACAAAAAAGAGGATATTCAACAAAGGCTTATGCCATGGATTCTAATTCTGTATCATGTCAAGAACTCATACATCTGTTTCTTGCGTACTTTTTCAGTGAATTTTTGAATAACAAAGCATTCTACAGAAAACTTCAATTTTATTCTTACGGTCTAGCAAATCATATCCTTTTAATATTGATTTGAACGTACAAAAAATCAGGAGGGGTTTGCCAAGAGAAGACAGATTTAATTCTTTCAAACCTTCAAATCTCAGATGATTTCTTCTCAATTATGAAAGCTAGCTATAGAGACCCCCCCCCCCTTTTTTTCAGAAAACTAGAATTCTGGGTCAGACCAGCCAAGGACTTCCCTAATCTCTAGGCAATTTAGTCAAGACGGGAATCTAACAGTATCAATTTGGAAACTACATTATGGTTAATGTCATGTCTAATTTGTAATCATTTGGCATTCATTGGTTCTTCTCTTTTTTTTATGTTTTCAGGCTCTAGGAAACTTGTATTTTGTTCACCAGTCCTTAAAGAATGTGGAGATATTTGACTGGGAAGGTAAGGATGGAAGTCCTGTATAGCTTAAGTGTTCCCTACTGTAAAATGAGGTATTGGGCGCTGCACTGTGGCGACTGGCGGTGTAATTCCGTAAAAAGAATTTCAATGTACTATGTATTATTGACAATAAAGATATTATTATATTATTATAATGTATCTTCAATGTGTTTTGCACATACTGATCCTTTCTGCCTTTTCTTAAAATCATATATTTTGATACATTTAGGAAGCAGGTGTATGCATTTGTGTTGTAGTATAATCTATAATTCAACAAGTTAAATAAAGATTTTCACAATTCACTATTGTGTTACTCTTATGAAAAATGTGTCTCTTTCTAGTGTGAGGCTATTTGGGCTTTTCTTTTGCACATTTTGATAAATATGACACATCTAGTGAACAGGTGTATGCATTTGTATAGAGGTGTTTTCCATAATTTGACATGTTATGGAAACATCTCAATAAGTCACTATATCATGGCACATTTATAAGATATAGTCCATTTCTTTGTTGTGTGATGTTTTCTAAAATAATTAACTTGTTGGACACTTCACACAACAATGGTTATATTTGCTTTACTCAAAATTCTGATAATTTAATATTTCTTTCTGTTTTTAGAAAAGAAATTTGTAGCAGTGAAAGGAAGAGAGGTTAGTCAGATAAAAATAAATAATTGTGCTTTAGCAAAAGAAACTTGAGAAATGTCTGTGTTTCATCAATAAATTATTGATTGTTTTAATCAAATTAATATGATTTCTCTGCATCCATGCTCATGAAAAATGCATGTCAGAACATCAACAGGGTAAACTGATTAATGTGTTTTTTTTATTTCCACAATGGGGAAAATTAAGTACATAGTCAGAATGTTTAGGCAAAGAACATTATCACTAAAAGCCTTATTTGTCAATAAATTATGGAGAATCATGCGTTTGCTTTAGCAAACAGCTAATCAATTCTGTATAGCATAATCCTGAGCACTATCCATCAAGTGATTAACATTACCAAGATGGTATTGTGTGATACAGAATACATTAAAGACTATGAAAAAATGACAAAACAATTATCTTAAAATGCACATTTTTTTTCGTTTTAGGTTTTATCAGGGAATATTGAAAATGTTTCAACCAAAGAAAAATCTAAATTTCCACAAGAATTTTTCCCAGATGTAAGTAGACTGTTCCCCCCCCCCCCCCCTCCAAAAAAGGCAAATCTATTTGAATTATGCCATTTCTGATGAAAGTGTGATTCAGTGCTGGCATCTACTGAGTATTAGTTATAAATAGCATGTAGCCCTGAAAATGAGCTACAACTTTTATTTCTTTTTGAAAGATGATAAATTCTATGAGTAGTCCTAATGTATAGTCTTGGGAAATATCTTTTTCCATGCATAAAATATCAATTTTCAATTATGCATAATTGACAGTGAAAGCTTTCATGTTGAAAGCTTCATTCAATTAATTTTCCCTTCAGATTGAAAGATATAAGACTCTGGAATGGATTTGCTCTAATTCTATTGGAACTGACTACTGTAGAGAACACCTCAATTACACTATGATGTAATATAATCTCTTCTTTTTTTTATCCAGTTCAAATGGTCAAGAAAAGGTTTCTTACGGACACGCTGGAATATTAACGATACAGTTTTTGATCTGATCAACATTCATTTATTTCACGATGCAAACAACATCATTGCAATGGAATCAGTAAGTTGTTATTTTGAGTAAAAAACAGATAGTAGCTTATTACTGCCCCGTCTTTATAAATTGCCAATTATAAGTTGAACTAATGTCAGTAAAGGGAAGATATAAATATTTGTGATAGTGAAAACGATATCAGTATTGATTTCACTTTTCTTATTATTATGGGGGAGGATTTTTCTTTCTCTGTGACAAGTGAATCAAAAATAAAATCCATAAAAATGCCCTTAAAAAGGTGTTTATTTCAATATTGTTCATTGTTTCATTTCAGAATCCATCCATTTATAGCACTAGCAGAAAGAATGCATTTCAACATACACTACAGAGGTATGTGAACCTTTTAACCGATAGATTAGACAATCAAAACAAAATAGAGCATGACAACCCTTGATGAATTAAAAGTCATATGAAAAGATACCACTTTTTTTTTTTTTCTTTTGATATGATGTTATATTTGCTATTTATATCGACTTTGTCACATGTTTTTAGTCACTGACTGCATCATATGTGA
>JAVSBT010392069.1:0-10890 GCA_033118115.1 Pharyngocirrus eroticus
TTAACCACTTTTACTATTATTTATCTTCTGTGGTTTAGCATGGAAGCTAATGGTATTTTAGAGAATATTTTGACAGAGCAACCGAACTAGCCTATTATCGCCCGGCGGACAGCCTCCGGCTACATGCTCATTGTCAATGTAATTATTAATGTTTTATAACTGTGTTTGTCCATTCATAAACACCATCATAGGATATTATCACCTGAGCCCAAAGGTCTGGTGATCATTGAAAACAGGCCCCCACTCAAAGTGACTGTGTATTTCTGTTTTGCAGAATTAATCATTACACAAAGAATGTGGAATGGCATCTTAAGAGGTAATTTGGCATCTAGTACAATGAATATAAATGAACATTGAATGGAACTTTATAGTCACTTGCTTTGGTTTCGATCCAAAAATCAAAGAATAAAGTATTGGAAATATCCCATGTTTATGGCATAGGTAAATAAAGCTTTAACAACAATACAAGTTTTATAAATAGTGTTTGATTAATAGAAACCGTTCAGATTGAAATTTTTGATGTATAATATTATGAAAGACTTGATCCTTGACACCAAAATATGTATTTCTTAACATGCTGATGTTTCATCATTTGTTTTGGTTTAGTTATCAGACATCTAAAGATCCTATTCAGTATTGCAAAGTTTGATGCTCAATCATATTACATATTCTATTGGGATGGAATATGATACTTTAGATCAACACTACTGCATTTTATTAATTTTTATGACACATTTATTACCCTCTCTACATTACAGTATTGATTATTTGATAGAAATAATCATTCTGTTGATTCAAGTAAACAATTGGCTCAGATGTTTCTACTCTATTCACACTAGAATTCAATTTGGAAATTATTGTGTCAGAATTTGCTAATAAGTCCAAGGAGATATATATGATTGATTACTTTGGTTTAAAAACATACATGTATGAAAACAAAGCTTTGAAAGTGACAATGCTTGATAAGGTTTGTATTTCCCTTTTGATATTAATGGTTCATTAATTATTCCCATACTTTTTTTGAATATTTAGAACTTGGGTACCATTATTTATTTGATTGGTGTGTACTGGACTGTTTGAGTTCAATACAGTACTCCTCTATCATAGGTACGTGTGCATTCTGATCATTTTTAATTTCATTTTGGAGGATGCTTGAACTCTATTGATTGTAAAAGAAGACGAGACATAAAGAATTAATCTGGCAATACAAAACTTTGGACAACAAAAACTCAGCATGGACTTTTGAAAATGGAACTGTTCTTTTTGAACTTAGCAACCATTTTATAACATGATGATGACATGGCTATGTCTGAAAGTAGTATTTTTATATTGACCCATATTTAAGTTGCAACATACATGTATATAGCGTTTTACTAGTATATATACAACTGCTTTTCTGTCCCTGGTCAGTATCTTCAATTTGACAGAGAATAATGTAAAGTCATCTGCATGCAGATCTTAAGCATAGCATGTGTTGTTGTTTTTTGTTGTAAATACGCTGGCCCATAAGGCAGCAGAATTTGAACTTGTATGATTATGTATTATTCTATGTAACCACCAGCACAAATTCCAATATCAATATATTGGCCAATAAAATTTATCTTATCTTATCTTATCTTATCTTATGTTGGATTTATATCTTATTTTAAGACAGAGACATTTCTAAAAATGCAGACTACTTCAACTTGACAAAATATTCCATTTGATGTTCTATAGGCTGGCCAAAAATGCCCAATGACTGCATCTATAAGTGTGTTATGTGATTCACAAGACTCGACTCATTCATTTCTGATTTTGAAAAAAAATGGGGACTTGTTAAAATTTTCAAACCTAGCACTGCATGATTATGGGAATCTGACATATAAGATTATTAAAGATTGCCATGTATTGTAATATAAAAATAGCCAATCCTATGGTTAAAACCCAAATTATTTCTAGTTGAATTTCTGTACTGTAGTATTATATCTTCAGGTTAATAGTATACCATTTTTTATAGTTGTACAATTGATTCCATTTATAATCATGCTAGAGGTTGAATATTGAACTTGGTAGTCACTAGTAGTCACTAGTAGTCACTAGTGTACATGTGTAAACATCTTATCAACCCTGTAATATTTGTCTTTGGGTTACTTAACTAGTGAGAATACTTGTATTTTCATTACTGCTATTTATATATCATGACAAAATATTGTATGGAACACTAATTTGTAAGAAGACATGATACCTATTTGTATTGATTCAAGTTGAGCAATCGAAAGTCATAGGTTATCATACTAGATTGATTGATTATCACTGAAATTTGTTTAAACTTTGACTTAACTTTATCATACATAAAATTATTTGAGAGAAAAAAATCAGTGAACAAATACTTGCAAGATTGAAGTCTATTAAACTAAAGCAGCCACTCTGATATCTAATTTAGAAAAAAAAATCTGGTATTTAACTATTTATTACGATACTCAGTCTGCTTTACAAAAATGATTGTTAGTCAGGTAAATCAAGTTTTATTCCCCTAGATCTTCAACAAACAATTCCTAGTACCATTATAGAATCATCACAAAGATATATTTACAAACCTTCTTAATCCAAAACATTACACTTTTATTACAGAAGATAATGCCTGATTGGCCAATGTCGTATTCTACCTTCTAAACAGTGTTTTTTTCAGACTGTTTGTGTTGGAAACATCACTCTCTGGCAAGGTTTTGATTTATACTTTTACTGATGAACATGATTATGTGGTGTTATTTATGATGATGCTACAGTTAGATACACCATTAAAGCTGACATATTCCTATTGATACACACTTGAAAAGCATGTGAAGGAGTGCTAGGTTTCTCCATGATGATACATTTGTTACATCCATTTATCTCCATTCTGCTACTGACAACCCTCAAATACACAATGTAGATGTACAGTTAAACTGCAGACTTCAAACAATGAAGATGAAAAAAAGTCTAAAAGAATTTAGTGAGGTGTAAATGTAAAAACTTTATTAGCAGGCCAACTGGTTTGTTCTGAAAATAAACAATGATAAAATGGTTTGTTCTGGTGGGTGAAGTTTCATATTCAGCCATTGTTTATCAATAGGGTGATAAGATGTAGCTTGCCTTGTCATTTCTTTGTTGAGCTAGAGAACATTTTGTTTAACTTTCTTATACCTATGGTGTAACTGTTCACTGCTGTTTTGGTTGAAAGTTTGATGAAACATCATGATACTTTTTGGGTTTGTCACATTTTCCTATGTAATTTCTTGAGCATATCTAAACTTCTAGGCTTTCAGGAAAGAGAATAATAAAGACTTTCAGGAAAGAGAATAATAAAGATTGAGGAGTATGAATTAGTATACTCACCCCTACGTATAAGTGCTATGAAACTGTCTCACTTTGAGCTACTTTAACCCATGTGGTAATGGGAGAAAGACTTCCAGATTTGACACTTATACGTAGGGGTGTATTGATGTACTCTTTTTCTTCACTTATATATTGTTTTGCAATCACTTTGATCCAAATGTTGAATCATATTCTCTAGCCTAGGGTTTTTATGATTTTGTAAGAAGTACTATCACTTGACCCCCTTTCTCAAACTAAGGTGAAAACCCCGGAAACTATCAATTGTGAATAAAGCTAATGAATATTTTGTGGCCTTGTGACATTATATTTATAGCGGCATTAGCCTATATAGGGTCTATTCATATCTCCTTATGTCATCTCTAGTGTGCATGATGATTAATAAACTGCCACCTTTTAAATGAGAGAAAACTATACCCATACTCAAACTAAGCAAACTAGGATCCTGAGACATCTTCACACTTATCTTCTATATGACCATTACTAAAAAGGGGATGGGGGAAAGCTTAATGTTATCAGCATTAATGCAATATAGAGTTGAGAACTTATCTTGGCATACACATTACAATACATATGTCTGTATAATAATGTAAAATTATTAATTGTTTGCTTTCGTTTTTTTCCTTCTCCAGATGTTTCACTTCCAGGATGTAAAGATTAAAGAAAACAGAATTCCACATACTCAACAACATTTTAAACTAATTACTGTATAAATGCAGAATAACTACAACTGAGTGACTGATTTAAAAAAGGGGAGACATCTCTTTTTTTAAACAAATTTTATATTATTTTTAAAAAGAATCATGGCAGACATAATGGTATGTTTTTCATGCTGTGTTACACAAAGACCTCCAGTAAGTATTTATGTCAATTTGAATTGATTTCAATACATTTTAATACGTTCAGATTTACTAACAGAAGCATGTGCTATTGCATGTAGAAGTGTTGTACAACTTAAATATGAATTGATTTATGCTGTCAACAGTCTTGATTATTGATAGTTGTTTTTGTTCTTATACCTATATTCCCAAACGAGTTCACCTTGAAATTTCATGCAAGCCTAAACAAGAAATGAACATTGATAGTGCATATATACATGTATATAAAAAAATGGGAAATCTCAAAAAAATGGGGTTTATCTTTACTTATGATAAAATACCGCAAAGGGTTTTTCATACTTTCATTTGAGCCATACATTTGTTTTGTAGCAAAAGAGACGGCGGATTGACAGAACTATGATAGGTTTACCGACAGACTTTCGGCACACAGGGCACATAGGGTCAAATGATGTAGATGGAGAGGAGTCAAGTAATAGCACTAGCAATGGACATGTAAGTCAATTGCATTATTATAGCAGAGTCTTCTGAGGGTTTATTATCAGTTTTCTTCCATGCAGCAGGTGCAAGTTGAAACCTGGACCTGGATAGTTTTCTCCCCATTATAAGGTTTACTGGGTCTCCCTTTCCCACTAAAAGCCATTTCCTTTGAGTTAATAAAAATATTTGGCTGGTACTAGTACCTACATCCACTTGTGAGTGGATAAAAGAAACTCCATATTAGTATATATAATAATGGCATTGTGGGGTTGCAATAGAAAGAGAAAACTGAAAAAAAACTTACCATAAATATACATGTTTATTGATTTTTTTAATAAAATTATGGATTTCATGTGTTCTGTATACAAAAGGATATGAAATAAAGTGATTAAACAGATGGAAGCAAGAATAGCATTAAGTACTGTTTTCATGAGTCATAAAATTCCATTTATACAGGGAACAATTAAGATTTGTTTTTGCCTCAAGAAAATGGCTTTAGAAAGTATGAATGTTTCTACTGAACTGGAAAATCCTTTAAATAATTGGGCTAAAACAGTACTGTCTGTCATAGGTACACCATGGAATCAAGTAGACTTTTTTATTTTCTTACTTTTTAGTGCTCCCTTTTTCATTATACATGAACATATACTTTACATTTTAATCACACCTACTGTTTGTTTTTGTTGAAAATTCTTCTGTATCACATCATGCATTAATGAATAAATAACATCAATCAATCAATCAATCAATCAATCAGTCTGGAACCTAAATACATCACTGTATAGCAATTGTGGATTGCTGTCCTTCCAATGTGCTATCATATGAAGCCTGATTTTAGTTTGAACTTTGAGGTTTCCCTTTCATGACATTGGTACGCTTATATTTTGTATACAGATAAGCATTTAGATTGCAGAATAGTTGATTGCACTAAAAGGTGGGGGAAAACAGTGTTAAAACTAGGTTATAACTTAAGTTTTAGATGTTTCTAAGTCATATTTCGTGCATTTCTTGCTATTCATCTGTTCTTTGTCTATTTTAGATTTTGCTAAAATGTTGAAGGAGATAAATAGAGATCTAGCAATATGTAGATATTATTCTGGGTATTTGGAAAGGGTCCTTGGAACCAGACTTATAGTAGGGGAAATAAGCATTGATTTTGTGGGCATGTGCATAATTGGTGAAAAATCAAACAAGTATCAAGAGATTAAAGCTAGGTTTTTAACCAGCATTGTGTCTCATTTGGAGAAAGGTGCACTAGTAATTTAGGACCCCATTACATTTTATGGGTATCTTTTGCAAGTAATTGAAGTCTTTCGTTCTTTTCTATGTTACTTTCTTTTTGTGTCATTTTATTCTGTAAGCTTCTATCTGGGGTTTTTCTTTTCTTTTTCATTCAAAACAATTTAATATTGGCATATATTGATTTTATTGTTGTTGCTTTTTATTTGCAGCTCAAAACAATCCAAACACAGATGTCATCCAAAGGTGGTTACGATGAAGGTATACCAGTTCATATAGAAAGGGTGTGTATTGATATACAACCTGAAAATTCATGAAAGTAAGTTCAGCTAATGTGATGAGTAACAAATGTTGGGTTTCCATATTGTTAGTGTTGTATTTTAAACATTTACCTATCTTTGCAGTGAATTATTACTAACACAATTTAATTCATGAACTTGTATTGCTTATATTATGCTGGCGCCATCTAGAAACCAAATTATGAATATGCATCTTTAAATAAGTGAATATTTTTCATATTTATTTGTTCAACTCTATTATTCTTTTTCAGATATTTGTGACATACAAGAACCTTCTGATGTCATATTCACTGATTTATAAGCCTAGAATTATTCACTTTGTCGAACATACTAGATGGATCCCTTCAATTGAATCTTCCACCATTTAGAAAAAAAGAATATCACTGAGAACAGATGGACAGGAACTAGTAGGTCTTGGTTCAATGTTTCCAAGATACACTGGTTTAGTGTAATGCATATGATACAGTTGAAAATGGAATGTACCAATCACTTCTGTTGGGAATATGGATTGTGTGTGTTTTCAGGTACTCATTATGATGCACTGTAGATGGATGAGCCAACAGAATGATTTCAGTCAGCAAGGAAGAAGAATTTAAGTTTTAAATCAGTGAATTGATGACATCTCAATATTTTTTAAACACAAGAGTATGTTTATTTCACATGTGTTTTTATGTTGAAAATATTCTATTTCTATTCTTATACCAGAAATATTCTCCCTGTACAAACAATAACAATGCTATTTGTGTGAGACATGAATAATTTTTCCCTTTGATATGTAAAGTATTACTGTCTTAATCTTTGTGTTTTGTTGATGAGAATCAAAGGTATTACATTGATGTATATAATTGTTCTATTATAATTATCCTTTTAATGGTTTTAGAAAAGTTGAGTACTGTTGTTCTTGTTTTAAAATGCCCATGGTTTATTTTTGTGGAATTAATTAGTGTAAGCAGCAAGAAACTAAATGCTTCCAAAGCATAATAATTGAAGAGGATTATTCAACTGACTGTTGTCTTTTAAATAAATGATATGCTGTATGGGTATTAGCCTTTTAAAAAGAGAAAATGAACTCCTTGCTTGTTAATTTTTTTAATTTTTTTTCCTAAGACTCCTTCTTTTTTCTTCTTCTATGAAAGCACAAACTAGTATTTGGGTCAACTGACATATAGGTAGAAACACAAGACTTTGCTGAAAGAGGCCAGCTGGAGTAATGTGTTATTTGCCTCTATTTGATCTCAGTATTATGGCTGTTCATTTTCTGCTTTTTCACTTCAATTGCATGTTCCTTCATGTGGCAAATCAGGGAGAAAATATTGTGACTGTTGGTTCATATTGGTGATCATTATTCCATTGAACATGGGACCTGATATTAAGAAGTATAAATTTATCTGGTCCCTACCTGTGATTTTTTTAAAGAATTTGAAGAAAAGAATATGTGTGTCTGTGTAGATAGGGTTATTGGCAAAGACAGTAAAGAACTAATGAATTTACAACATTTATTTACCTTGGCAAAACTTGAATGTTTACTCTACCCATTCCTACAAAATATGTGTCTAGCATGCAATTCTATGGGGTTTTTTTTGTTTCAAGGAGTTTGATCAAAAACGAGATTTAAACTTTCTTGTTTGTGTGTAGTTTTATCATATCTATTATATTTTAAAGCTTATCAATTAAGAAGTTTTAGATTGAAGTTATATTTGTATTATGGAACACTGTATAGTAAATACCCTTTGCAGAATTTTAAAATATATTTTCTGTACACTTTTATCATACCAGGCATGGCATTTTTCTGATATAAATAAGCAGTAACTCATTGTAATTTCTAGCAAAGGTATAATTTATGTGTATTATGTGTGACAATCATCATTACCAATACCTGTTTTCTAACTGAAATGCCAATGTCTTCAATGATGTCAATATAAAGGTTAACTATGTTTTAAAATTGTACTTTTTTTCATGAAAACTGGAAACATTTACTGATAATATACCAGCATCTACAGTTTGAATAGTATTGGAATATTTATGGTATTCACTCTAGGTCTGTGAAATTATTTGATTGTTATTTGTTCCTACTTATGATAATATCTTTTCATAACCAATAGCTCACCACAGCTAGCAACAGTAACAACTTATGGAGGGGTAGTTAAGAAAACTGAGTTAACAATAGTTGAAGTGCAAAAATTATCAAATCATGTAGACATTCTTTACATGTAATATGCAAGTTGTTTGGCCGGTCTGTATACACCATATCTGTGCTGCATACAGTTTAATGTGCTGTTTATCTCATAGCAAGAACAATCAAAGAGAGAGAAAATCCATCCTTTAGGATTATTCATTATATAAAGAATTCATAATTTGATAAGTTTGATTGTATCAAGTGAGATATTACTTCAAATGAACTAATTTATAGTTGCCTTGAATTTCTAGTTCTGCAGATAATAAAAGAGATCAGGTACTACACTCTGTCTGCCAACTTGTAGAGTCTTCTTACATGTTGTATTATGTGCTATTGTTCGGTCATGAACTAATGAATAAGATTGAAATTCATTGTATGTGTATTTATGTGATGTTAATAAGAGGCATTTTCAGACAGTTTTATATAAAATGCAACAAATAAGGGAAAGGCTTAATTTGTATTCCTTCTTTTGATATATACAGAGTTTTAACATGTGTTTCTGGAAAACATTTGAGAAAAAATCCACCAGAATCCAATACTGTACCATACCATTTTCTTTGTTTGTTTTAAATGATAATTACACTTAGTAGACAGACAATCAAGATTTTTTAAACAGAGTTAAAAAGTAGACAAAAAAGCATAATGCTCTTTCTGAAATTTTGATTTACATGTATTTCACAAATGTCCATGTTTGGAAATTCAGATATGAAACCAAAGGTTGGTCTGAACATATATATTTATATATATTTGGCAATGAGAAATATATAATTCCAGATGTTTTCACATTTGTTAAATCTAGTGCAATAGAGCCATAATTTTTTTTATATCTTATGATATAAAATGTACCTCCTGTGTTAGAATTTTTTGGTTGTAAACTTTTCTGCCACGGGTTGTGTGTACATGTATATATAATTGTGTAGATAAACAGAAGCAGATTATGCAAAATATTAATAAAACCTCTATCATTTGCTAATCAAAACAAACTATTTTGTCTTTCTTTTCATTCTGTCATGTTTATTACTTAAAGGCAGGCTATATGCATTTAAACCATTATAATTATAGTTTATAGCTATCTGTCTGATACCTGGACCTTTCACACCCCTCCCTTTCGAGTTTCTGTACATTAGACTCTACCCACTGTACATTCAATGCTAGGCTATTTAAAGCTACGGTGCCATTACCGCAACCCTTATTAAATTATGAATCGAGACGCTATAAGACAAAAAGGGTAAAAAAAAAATTAACCATCAAAGTACACATGATACAGAGATACTTCAAATAATGCATAGATTTTTTTTTAATGAACTTGAATATGTCTAGCGATTATGAAGTAAGAACTAAATTAATGCTCCCCGCTCAAGTCATGTGACTATTTTTTATGGGCCATAACAAAACACAGCATTAGGTAAAGTGTTGTCACTTGAAGTAGGACGTTTGAAAGATCTTTTTAACAAATCTCGTCTAAGATGAAATTGACTTCAACGATTATTGTCATTTTCTTTCTTTTTGTTGTTTGTCATTGTGAATTTCCATTCCAAAATACTTCATTATCATGGGACGAACGAGTAAATGACTTGGTTAGTCACCTAACATTGGAGGAAATGGTAGAGCAGATGGCGTATGGGGGAGGAGTGAGCAGACAACCTACCCCAGCCATTCCACGATTGCAAATCAAGCCGTATCAGTTCGATACTGAATGCCTCAGAGGTGTGATGAATGAAAAATCCACAGCTTTTCCACAAGCTGTAGGATTGTCAGCAACTTTTAGGTAAACGTTAAGACATTTTGAGATATTTTTTGTTCATTGCGTGAAATTGTTGGTCCTCATTGATAGTTATACATTTCAAAAAGAATAATTTATATCATGAGCTGCCTGTCAATTTTGGTGTGTTTATTTGCTATGGAGTTTGATTCTTTTTGTTTTACACATTAACATTTTTTTGTATGTTTTAATTGTTAGTCATTAATGTTCACATACATCACATGTGTACAAAAAAAAAGAAGCTGTCATGTGATTTCACAGTCTGTAAATAATTTGCCCAGTATAATGATCAATTTGTCGAAATAAGAGACTTTGACCTCACTATAAAAATAGTGAAAATCAATAGATATGAATAGATGCAAGTTGCATATGCTACAAGAACAAGAACTTATGTGATGCCAATACACAAATGTTACAATTCAATGATTTTAATGCTTTTGTGCAAAAGTAACTGTGCATAGTTCACAAGTGTGCTATAGGCTTTAGTGTTTTACTTGTGACACTTTTTTGATATTGTCTGTGGTTAGACACATTTTTGGTATGGATTACATCTTTTTGTTTAACTGCTGTAGAGTTGATTGGCTTATCCACTTCAATAGCACTGTTCTGGGTTCGCTGCGATCCTGGCGGTACTTGCGGTCTAAAAGTGTTACAGAGAAAAACCCAGGCTACTTTACGTTACAATATGGGCTAGTGTCTAGTGACTAGAATGACAGCTGCTATCATGATCGTAAAATGTTGTTTGAA
>JAVSBT010392180.1:6877-18208 GCA_033118115.1 Pharyngocirrus eroticus
TTGATAAGTATGATGTGAATTATAAGTACCATATGTCCCATTCAGCTACTTTGATTGGTTTTTAGAATCATCTGGACCATTTCATCTATATAATAGTAATTAATAGAACTGGGAAGGCAAATAGTGGGAGATCTCGGTATATTTAAGAACCACTCATATTGTACAAACTCAATCAGTAGTGAGATCTTGATTCTTCTAAAGCAGGATCTAGGAATAGCACAGAGCCATGTCTATTTTACAAAGTGCTGGAAGGGAAATTCTCAGCCATTTTAACAAAGTGCAAACATTTAGACCTAACTGGTCCTTTCCAAGCAAACCAATCAAATACTATTGGCAAGTGGCTTTAAATTAAAGATACTTCTTTTTGTTTTGTGTAAGACAATGTATTATGGTTTTACAAAAAGAAAGTGGCATTTCGCTGTGAACAATTTATTCTTCAATATTATTTTTGTTCATCTTGAAAAAACTGAAGAGATATTGGGATGATTTGCCCACTTTGTGTTATCTTTTGTGATTAATTATTACTTCAGTCCTTGTATGATTAAGTTTATTTTCATTTTCCAGGAATCTGATTCGAAATGGCATGTGGCCAACGTCAATCTACAATTTAGGAGTGACCACATCTTTTTTCTCAGTATTGCTGGTGAATGATTGGGAATGGGCAAAAAGCATCAATTCAAGACTATGGTATCTGGAGGAGTTCCTACCACTTGGGAAATATGGTGAGTTTTCTTTTCTCGATTTAAAAAAAAACTTGGATGGTATGCGTTAGCCCATTCCAAATTTATCAGTTTGTTGATGGATTTTTTTGGTAAAAAAAAATGGGATGGTGAGGTGATTTATCCATCTCCACATGAATTAGACATCACTCACCCTTTTACATAAAAACAAGGAAAAGGAGCAAGATACTGTGTATTTCGAGGAGTATGAATAATGTGTATAGTACAAATAAGTTAATAACCTCTTTATAATTCTTTATTTCCAATCAAAAATGTACATTTACATGCTCACACACAGATTTTGCTTGATTTTTGTTGCCTAAATTTGACAACAACAAAAACATTTTGAAAATAAATAAATAAATAGCAATAGTGAAATAATGGGTCAGTAGCATCCTTCACAAATGTATCTATTTGGGATGGCCTTAAATGATTTTTGGAGAAGTTACAAAAGTTATTAATCTACAAGTAAAAAGAAGGTCATATTTTGTCTCATGAATGCATAATTTCAAAGCAAATAATTATATGTATATTCATTCTTTTCATTAAATGTGAATTTGAATCAATGTATCCTAATGTGCCTTTGAATGACATTTAGTTAGTAAAGGTGCTATATATATTCTTTGTTGTATTTAATTATTATTGTTATTATTATGAGTCAGTACGTGTTCTGTTAAGCCCTTATTTATGACAGCAGTGTTTACAGCCCTTGGTAAGGTCATAAAGGGTCAGTGTATTGAAATGCTGACTTAACCATTGTGTTGAGTATGTTGGCTGGCTTTAAATTTCCTCTGCTAATCCATAAGTCTTATAGAAACTCAAATCAAAAGGGTCAAGAGAAGTTTATTGTTGTAAAAATCCTTTGAAATTAGTAGTCATTATGCAAACACAATGGAGAATATATTTTTGAATATCCCATTTGTTGAAAGACAGTGATGTAGATAATTGAAGAACATTACTTACATAAAATCAATGTAAATAGTGCACTACAATTATTTACCTAATTATAGTGCAACATACTTATGTTGTTGATTTAGAAATGTTCCATCTGTAGGATATTGAGAATATTTGATGAGAAAAACGGATTGTAAATTTGTGCTATATAAATGAACACTATTATTATTATTATTCATTATGCAAAATATTGGAAAATTTAGGTAGTACAACACAGTTTGTAATCTTTTACAACTTGTAAATATGATTTTGAACAGTGTTCTGTTCCCATTCAAACAAAGGAAGTTTGTAGAAAAGTCAACTTGTCTTTGAACTCATAATAAATCAAGTAACATGATTTTATGGTTATTCCTTCATATTTTTGCAAAATATCAGTTGCAAGTGTTTTTTTGTAAACATGAACCCCCTATCAATACTTAGCAAAGAGAAAATTATACACAAATTACGATATCATTTTATAGATGTTTCAATTCAGATGCATAGTTTTCCCTTTTCTATGCCACCATGAGATAATTGTACCTCTTTTCCTTGATTTATAGGAGTACCATTCTTTTTGAGGGTGTTACTTATATCCTTCAGTGGAGGAGTTGTGTTCTTCATTGCTTTGATGTACAAAAGAAGATGGCTTCTCAGGGTTCTCTTGTCATATCGGGGATGGATGTGTGAGTAGACCAAGTTTTATCCTCTTTTTTTTTAAAGCAAGGACATTTATCTGAGCATTGTTGAGAAAACTAACTCCACTTACAAGAATAAACTTGTATATTGTCAAAAATAAATAATTTGTTTCTCCCTTTAGATGAACCACCTAGAAAGCAGTCATGGAAAACCATTTTGTGGGCTGGTATTGTCAGAGTGGTCAGTGGTTATAGTCCCACAACATACAGCTACCAGAAAAGTCTACCTTTTCTACCTGTTCCTAAATTAACAACCACTGTAGACAAATTTTTGAAAACCATGGAGCCCCTTCATGGAAAAGACTCTAAAGAATTCAAGGAAATGGTAGAACAGGCAGAGGTTAGTAGAAAATGTTTACTATTCTCTAGTCTATGTCTTGTCTCAAAACAGATTGGAGTTTGAAGAGATCTGTTTGCATGTAGAGAGAAATTGATTTTTTATTATATCTTTCATAAATAATAAATGGGGGTAATGATAAATAAATCCGATGTCAGAATAGTAGTTATTATATATTAATGAGACAATATTTTAGAATATAAGAGAATATTTGGCTCTTATGTTGAAATAGAATATTTAAAAATGTGGTAGTAATTGTCAGTGACCAATATTCAATTATATTTTTATATTTTTATTTTTTATTTTTTTCTTCTATTTATTCAGGAGTTTAAAAATACAGTTGGTCCAAAAGCACAAAGAGTTTTGGTACTGAAATCATGGTTTGCTCAGAACTGGTGTACAGATTGGTGGTAGGTTAAATTCATCATTAAACACTGAATTCTCTAAAGCATTTGTGTTGGATTGACAAGGTCATTAATGAGACCAAAAGCTGAGTTGGGGGGGGTGGGGGGGATACCCTACTAAACCATGTAATTTCTATTGAATTTTAGTCTGTGAATATATTGACAATTAAGATATTCAGCAGTGAGGATTTTATCCCCACAGGATATTTCAAACATAGATAGCATTGATGAAATCAGTGGATACTATATGCTTCAATTCATGAATGTGATTTTTTTTTACAGGGAAAAGTATGTCTATCTGATGGGTAGAAACCCCATTGCTATCAACAGTAACTACTACATCTTGGACCACAGCTCATGGAAACCAACAGACAGACAAATCAGCAGGTGAGAGGCGTGTCATGATTGGAATATGATAGGAAAAATATTTAGGTCTTTTAGTATTGTCAGTGTCCAGCAAACGCTTTAGAATGTTTTGACTACTTGACCAGATAGCATGTTTATTAAGAAAATGACAAATATTGCACCAGATAAAACTTTAACTTTGGGCTAAAACAGTTTGGTCCGCCAGTCCGGCGCCTAAATCAATCCCTGGTGTCTGTATGGATGTTTTTTATATCATACATTAAATTTTTACATATATTTTCTTTTGCCTTCCTTCAAAAAAGGGCTGCAAGCACCATTCATACTTACCTTAAAGTAAAGAGAGACATAGAAAGAGAAAACCTTCCTCCTCTAGTGATAAGAGGAACCATTCCATTGTGTATGAATCAGTATGAAAGAATATTCTCCACTACAAGAATACCAGGAGAAGAAGTAGATGAAATTGTCAAGCATGAAAACTCAAAGGTAGGAATGTAGATGATACAAATCATAAGTGCTAAGTTCTGTCTTGCACTATTGTACACTAAAGAGAACACCTAGAAAATGTTAATAATGTTATGTATTTCATTTCCAAATTCTTCTCCATAGCATGTGAATCTATGGGTTGAAGATTGTTTGCTGATTTAAATATTTGTTATTTTTACACAGCATATAGTGGTAGTGAGAAAGGGCATCTATTACAGACTAGATGTGTTGGACAAAAGAGGAAATATCTTGACACCTCAGAGCTTTGAAGATCAGATAGCTTGGATTATGGATGATGCAGAAAAACACATTGGTAAATCCTATTGTCAAATCATTATTCAGTTTTCATAAGAACTTGCAATGACTTGTATCTATTTAATCACAGTATTAAATTAATACATCCACTTTTGCAACAATCTCTCAAAACTCAATTTTTATTCAAATAAACATTGTTCTGACATGTGTTAATTTTGATTTTATATTTCACTGCAGAATCTTCTTCCCCAAGCCAATGTTCCATAGCAGCTCTAACTGGACAAAACAGGACCATATGGGCAAGACAAAGACAAGAATATTTTTCTTCAGGAGTCAACAAAGATTCCCTTGATATAACAGAACGTGCAATATTTCATGTAAGCAACACAGACATAAGAAAATAAGTCATAATTTTCATAGTTTTTTTTGTGTAAAAGTACTTGATACATGACCACAGTTTTCAAATGGACAAATATTTCTTACTTTCAGGTGATTCTTGACACTAAGTCTTTCAACACTTGGTCAGAACATGGAAAATACTTGCTTCATGGAGATGGCAAAACTCTATGGTTTGACAAAAGCTTCCAACTGGTCTTCTTTAAAGATGGAAAGTTAGGCATCAATGCTGAACATGCGTGGGGAGATGCCCCAGTCATGGCTCATGTCAGTGAAGTTAACCTTACAAACGAGTAAGTCTTGTACTTTTATATATATTTTTTATGTTCATAAATGTTGTCTTCTTCATTTTGTGGTTTATTTTAGCTTTTGTTCAAGTTATGTCTGCACTGTTGTAATTTTTTATTTGCACTGCCACCAGCTGAAGGTAAGCTAAATGTATTTTTTTTAAGAACCTGTACTACATAACATGTGTCTCATACCAGAATTGGTATTCAGCTTTATGAATTTCAGTTGCTAAGTGCCATGGCATTCAAGTTGAATCATTTTATGTTTCATAATCATCTTTCAAATTCATCAATTGTTATTTCTCTCATAGCAAAACTGATGATATGATACGATACAATACGATACATAGTAATTTTGTCTTACCTACTACAGTCTCTCTGTTCTTTCCTTTTGTCTATCAATTTTCTTAAAGATCTTCAAAATATCTTGCTTTGTAATAATTTTAACCATTTGACAGAAATCACTGAGGGGCGCATAATAGATAAAATGAACTATGTGTTGATATAGATATCAGGCCATAAAATCTGCCTTGGTAAAACATATGGTACCAAGGATCTTGAGTTCTCGGTGCAATAACATCAAGCAAAGTTATCACAAACCATTTTGTGAATATGAAATTGCAAGACAGTATTGAATTCAACAATTTTTTGTAGGAATAAATATACCAAGTTTAATTTATTTAAGTACACTTTAAGTTTCATTCTTATCACCCATGAATTTCAAAGCATGGGTGCTGTACAGTGTGATGCAATTGCATGGTGAAACTTCAAGGCCTGTGATATGAAAAAGAACTTGTGATGTGAATTTTATCTGCTCTCTTTGTTTCACAACACTGAATTTATATTCCAATTATATATTTCAAAACTTATTATTCAATAATTTATCACATAAGATATTACAAGAAAAAAATCCCATGGTTGCACCAAACGAATAAAGTGCAAGCATTACATGCATTTATATGTTAGGGTAATAACTTCTGGTTGACCGAAAGTTCTTCTATTGTAAACTTACCACAAAGTTCTTATTTGAAGTGGAAATTTAGTTGAAACAGGGGATACATAACTTTAATTTGGTTCTCGTGGGTATTTAAACTGTGATTATAATTGGTTTTAATCATTTCATTCTTCAGTTTCAGTTTCTTTCTTGTGTTCTATCAATGTTTATCTCAAAATGTCTTCATTGTATTTTATGTGTTCTTTAAATGATTGATAAAACAATAACAATAACTGCATTATTTAAGCTTTAAAATTATAAGTTTAAGATTTGTCTTCAAAACTTTTATTTTGTTTCTTTACCAATTTTTGTTTTTTATTTTGATCTTATGTGGTCACATTTTATTTTGTTGTCTTTCTTTGTTCAATAGAATAGTAGCTACAGATGGTATCTATGACTCTAATGGGTTCTGTCAACCTGCAACACCAGCAGAAAGGCAAGCACAGTTTTATATCTTACCTCTTTGTTAGCCTATAACTGTTAACAAAGAAATTATGCTCTTTTTGAGCACCCCATGCATGTCACTGGTAGTGGTTTTCTTTAATTTATATTATTTCAGTTCAAAATCCTGGCAATTTACTTTGACAGTATGTGAGTTTAGTTTCAAGAGGTTTTACAAAATGAACTTGTCAGAGGTTAACATCTTCCTTTGACCGAGTTACGATTTATTCTTTTGTAAAATGTGAATGATTTATTTAATAGTTTTCTTACTTTTGTGATGTGTTTTTCTAAATAGAAAAGGAAACAAAATCATTCGGCAATTTTTTTTTAACCCAGAGTGAAACTGGTGTGATCATAATTTTTTTAAGTGATGAATCGTCCACTTGTCTTAGACAGAGGCATTTGTGGTAGACGTCATTTTGTGTTTGTGATAAAAGGGAACTTTTTATTATTGTAAAGATAAGTTTGAGGAATAATTAAAGATATGATCACACAAAAATGCTATTATGATAAGTCAATAGTGATGATGGTTCCCCCAATACTGGTTACTTGTAAAACCAGAATCTATACAAATCATTATTCCAGGAGAGTTTAATACCAAAGTTGTTTTTATGACAGCTATATTTATCCAGTTTTAATGGTCCTAAAGATAGTAGATAAGTTAATGTTTGATGGGCTGAAGGTATGAATTTTTCAAACAGGTTTAGAAGTACTTTCTTTCCTTTTAACAGAACAAATTGTGATACTAGATAAGATTAGATCATTGTATATTTTTTCTTCATGTACTGTATTTTTCTGCTTTGATATCTTTAAAACTATAAAAGTCAATTAGAACCCTGCTGATATTTTACAACTCTCCCCTTTTATTGCAGGGCCATTGTTGGAATGTATGATAATGAAGGACAGTGTAAGGATGTGATCACACAAACCCCCCAAGCAGGCTTAAACTATCCATACCGATTGATATGGGAAACCCCAGAACCCTTGGAAAAGGCCATTGATGCTGCTATAGAGCATAACATATCGGTGGGTAGATTTTTAAAATATTCTAATAAACCAAACAAAAAAATGCAAGAAGAAATTATTACATGGTCTCTTCTGAAGCATATATCAACAGGAACATATTTATGCATGATACAGAAGTCTGGTTAGAATCCTGTTCAAATTAGAAAAGTGTATGTGGTTGAATTGAAGACTGTTGTAATATTTTCTGCTGCAGATAACGATGACCATTAAGAATAATTTTAATTATGAGACATGATTGATCTTTCAGAACAATGACGATCTTGATTTGTGTGTGGACGATTTCACAGCATTTGGCAAAGGTTTTGTGAAGTCTTGTTCAGTCAGTCCCGATGCCTTCATACAACTAGCATTGCAGCTTGCTTGGAACAGAGATTCAGGGGGGAAATTTGCTTTGACCTATGAATCCTCAATGACAAGGCTTTATCTTCATGGAAGAACTGAAACAGTCAGAGCTCTATCCAACGAATCCTCAGCTTTTGTCAAGTGAGTCACAATTAGTTGAATACTTTTTATTACTCTGTTTCTGCACACAATTGTTTGGTCAAGAAAGACTTGGGATATTGAATCAACAGGGTAATAACTTTAACAACACAAGCCAATCTAGTGGTAATTTTTGCCTCAAGTTTTAAGAGAACATTATCAACAAAGTTATTGTGTGCAGAGAAGTCACATAATATAAATCAAATTTAAAAAAAAGAACAATGGAATCATAAGGAAATCTGTTTCTAACTTTTACAATTAAAATTGTACAATATAATATCACAATGGGATGACTATTTTTTTCTTTTAAATCCAGGGCAATGGAAGACACCACCAAAACTAATAAAGAAAGAATTGCATTGATGAAAGAAGCATGTAGAGTCCACCAGTTAACTTACAAGGATTGTATGAATGGCAATGGAGTAGATAGGCATTTGTTTGGACTCTTTGTTGCTATCAAAGGCTTAGGACTGGTAAGGGAGAAGACATTTTGAAAGATTTGATTACTCTTTGCTGTCATGTCAAATATACTTACCAGATTTAGAACGAGGGACAATTTTATTAAGCATATATATGGTTACCTTTTTTTTGTTACAATATTTTATTAAAACATTCTTTCTACATTTACAGGAAAGTGAGTTTTTACAGAAAGCTCTTTCATGTCCATGGACTCTTTCAACAAGCCAGCAACCACAACAACAAATTGTAGATTCTCCAGATTGTAACCTCCCACAGTTCAAGGATAAGGTAATTAATTAATTAATTAGTCAATTAATTATTTCTCGAGAAAAATTAAGGTTATGTTTTGTAAAGAGTCAATTCAAGGCCTGATTTTTTGAGTTTTTAGAATCAGCTTTTTCTATTGATCGTGATTGTAAAGGTGTGTCAGTCTAGGTTTTCTACATCTATGATAAGTAAGGTTGCCATGGGGTATGTTCTTCATAGCGTATTTTAGGACATCCAAAGTTTGCAATCCTGTATAATGTAGTATTACAAAAGACAAATAGTATTCCAGGACAAGCCTTGATCACTAGAAGTTATTAACCTTTAATTTCACTGCAGACAATAGATTAAATTTGATATCACATCTGGCATCATTCAGAATCCTCCGTTTAAAATTTGATTCAGATGAGCTGTCAAATTCCAATCAAACTTCAGCTTACCAGTAAGTGTTATTTTAGTTTTCAAATGATCTAACACTATTTTGATTTTTGCTATTTTTCTTAGATTTGCCCAGGGGGAGGCTTTGGACCAGTATCTGATCAGGGATATGGAGTTTCTTACATGGTTCCAGGGGATGACAAGTTCTTTTTCCACGTTTCTTCAAAACATTCAACAGAAGCCACAAATTCAAAAAGGTTCATGCAAACAGTCTTCAAGAGCTTAAGCGATATGAAAAAGTTGTTTATTGAAAACTGACACAGGTAGTCTAATAAGTAATGTCAGATTATAAGAACTATTTATTCATAGTGGTTTTGAGATTTTCATACTGAGAGTTAAATCATTATAGCCAAATTTTTTTCAACAAAAACAAAACAAAAAAAAGAAAAGACTTACTTAGTAAGAAGTGTTAAGAGTTTGAGTTGATGACAATTTTTTTAGACGATTATGAAGTATGATTATTTGTAGGTAGTGTTTTATTGTATCATAGAGAAATACTTGAAAGTCAATATTAAAAAAAAAAGAGTATATAACTTATAAGCTGGTTTTCCAGTACATGGTTTTGACACATGGTCCAATGCTAGAGTATAAGAAATTATTGTAGGTAAAGTTTATGCCATTTTATTCATGGTAAGTGTATTTGTGTAACAATCCTGCTAGGCGTTGTATTGGTATTATTGTCTAAAAAATACATCAGGATTTTTAACATTATGGTAATGATTTTAAGCAATAAGCAAAGGCCATGGTTTTAGTTTTGCTTATCTTCCAAAGAGAGTATTATTTTAAAAGACATGTTTGGCTTTGACTGGTTGTTCAAAAAAGTTAGTTGTTTTTTTGATATGGATATTCCAGGGACAATACAAATATCTATGTGAATTAATTTTAAAAAATTATCTAGAAGATGTGTTCCTCCAAAGTAAGTAAGACTTTCTTTTATGTGTGCATTATATACTTATTTAAGATTTTAAATGTCATTTATCAAAAGAGATTATGGAACACTTCATTTTATATAATGAAAGGCTATCTATCCCAAGACCAAATACAGAGAAGCAATTCATCCTCCTCCCAAAGGGGCCCTTGTTTTTATCTACAATACCCACGTTGCCATACTCGAGTTCAGCCTTATGAAGGGGTGGTCTCCTGTCTACTGAGATCTGTTGAGATTAGCTATTGTTAGGGTCGGTCCTGTTAAACAGTATTTGTCCCGGATTGTTTATTTCATGTATGTCTACTGCACTAATGTGTTCTCAGAAGTTTTTGATAAGACCTGACCTTGCAGACACTTGTTTAAAACCAAATGATTTTCAAATCCTGCATATAATAATTTGGCAAAAAGGCAAAACTGTTTGAACGAATAACTTTAAAAGCATGGTGATCTTTATACAGAAGTAAGCCTGAAGGAGACTCAATGTCTCATGCATCTACTTATTTAAAAATTATGTGTTTGGAAATGTTTAAACTATATCCTTTGATATTTTTAGTCGAGAATCTCTTAATCAGTCAACAATGCAAGTTTTGATTATTACATTATTGTCATATTTATCTTTTGTTTACATAAGTCTTTAGTTGCAGTTTCTGGAGACATTTTAAACAGTTTTTGCAACCATGCAATGCAATTGTTAGATCCTTTTTTTGGTTGAGGATCTATTTTTATTATTATTTGTTTGATTTATGTCGTGATATTCAATTATTTTAGGGTGAGGTTACCAATAATCCTGTGTATTCATTAGTCTTTAGTTGTAGTTTCTGAAGACATTTTGAAAGGGTTTGGCACCATTCAATGCAAGTATTTTATATTTTCTTTTAGTGTTTATCTTATTCTTATGATTTATTTGTTTTATGTCGTGATATTATATTACTTTAGTGTAGGGGTTACATAATCTTGTGTATTCTCTTATATTTTATCCTACAGAACCCAAATTGTTTATACAAATGTTACTTCTTCAATCTGAGTTTTAAGTCTGTGTTTAACTGATGGCATTGTATTTATCCCTGTTCACATTCTAGTAACTAAACAAAATTTATGAATAGAACTTATGTAATGGAGTGATACATAGTGGAACCAAGTATATACATACCATAGGCTGGACATTTCAGGGTTCTAAGGGTTAATTCTCTAGACAATATCATTATTTATCTTTGTGAGTCTAAAATAGCCATACTAATTTTTATGTGTCAACTGATAAGGCCATATAGATGAGAAGGCACAACCTGTCTTACTCATATGATGTATAATATGTATTGAATTGAAATATCTACAGTATTATGTTTCTTTATGAATTTGTTGTTTGTAACCTTTACACAGCAATCATCTGACCTTCTCTAGTCTCATTTCATTCTTCAGATAGGTTTCC
>JAVSBT010392292.1:0-10890 GCA_033118115.1 Pharyngocirrus eroticus
ATATTGGACGGTCCAGTAGAGATTTTGACCTACTGGTCTGTCTGTCCAGTGACAAAAAAAAAGTAATTCGCACCCTGGAGCTTCTTATCAAAACCTTCCACTGTCCTCATTAGATATTTTACTATATGCTGTCAATTTTAAGTTGTAACTAAGAGAACTAAATACAACTCACACTGAAGACTCTTTGTCCTCCCATAATCCAAACTTGCTCCACTTGATGACACAAAGGTGGTGACAAAGCTATTGAAACGGCATCTTGAAGACTTTTGGCTAAATAATGGACATACTCTGGACATTGTCTACATGAAATACATAACGAATTCAAGATGTATTACACCCATAAAGTTTCATTTATGATATGGAAAAATAATTATAGGTAAATTTCATGAATTTGACATGGCTAAGAAAATGAAATAACCTTTTTGAGAAAAAATTATTCACTATTGAAACATTATTTGTAGGAGAAGGGTGAAAGCAACCCAGAATAAAATTCATTTAGGATTTATTTACGAATTTCACAAGTTGACATTTGCATCTTCAGGCAATAATTACCAAAAAATGTCTCCTAAGAGCTTTGATAACATCACTGATCCTATTCTGAATAATTTTTTAAAATGTGGATCTTCCAACCATAAATCTCAGAAATTATATGTACATATTGTAAGTGGCTGTAAAATATATTATTAACAGAATTAGGAAAAATAAATCTTACTTCAAAGAAGTAGAAATTACAATGTTTATAACATCAGGCCTTGTTTTTTCTGGTAATTGAGTATCTTCCCAGGTACGCCTTCCTTTGATGTTGATAACTTTCATACCTTTATGTGAAGGAACCCCTGTTAATTTCATGTAATACTGGTAGTCCTTGCTATAAACCCATAAAAAAAATAACAAAGAGTGTATCAATTATTTTGAAAGCCAACAATGGAAAGCATTCTGGTCTTACAATAAAAAATATATAGAGTGTGTTAATATATTTGAATTAATTCTAAAATGTGTTTTACCTTAATGAGGGCCAGGGCAAAGCATTGTCCTTACTGATTCCTCTGTTTAATTCCATTGCAGCAATTATTTTGAAATGTGATGCAGGCTGCAGAACTAGAGATTTCTACAATGAATTATTCCATAAACATGACATAAATGCTTGGATGGGGTCCAAGCAAAGCTATACTCTTAATTGGCCCCAAAACAGGGGTCATTTGGTGCAAAGAATTTACTAATAGGTTTATAATAGTAATCTAGGCAATCATTTTCTTTTAGGTGAACATGCTATTAGGTCACTGTGGGGTATAAATTGGCCCTGATTATGTTTATCTATACCTGTGTATTAGAAATGGAAATCAAGACTTAGCTCCAATCTACATATAACTTTATTTTTTATGTTTTCCTCGAATAGGAATTGCTAACTAGTACATAAACTAACAGGCATGGAGACACAAAATATTTTTGAAATAAAAACATTCATATTCAAGACTACAACTAGATGCATTCCATACAGCCAAACATGAAGAAAAAACAAATCCAAACTACTTACACCCTCCATTTTGAAATGAGCTTATGATAATACATGGCAACATAAAACTTTGAAATATGGAATGCAATTATCTACTAATGACGTAATATAGTAACTTATCTCTTGTCAGTCCTATATAATATTACATGATCTAGTCTTGATGAATATAGACAACCTATCATCATCCAACATGATTGTCTACAGAAAAAATATTGGTGGCATGAAAAGTGCAAATGCAGCAATGATCAAACACCAATTGGACCAAGCCCATCATAGACAAAATGGTCAATGCATGTAAAATGATAAGAAATTGGGGGGCCTTTTTTTACTTGATTTACAGTTCATAAACATTTATCATTCAAATCCAGCAACTACAACAATGCACACAAGTAAGCTATGAAATAACACAAGTTTAACACAATTTCAAATTATTAATCTAACTTTATTTGATCATAATAAATGTCCCTTATCTCTAATCATATCACCAGGTGACTTGATGCAAAGCTACATTGAACTCTTTTGAAAATAAATGTCACATTGTTATGTTGCAACACGAAGGACATTTAAATCATATACAAAATTATAAGTGAGAGTTCTTTTTTAACCAAACTGGAAAGTATTTTTACCTTTGTGATATGTTTCGACTGTGTTGTTCTACAATCATCATCAGACTGATGGTGCACAGTCGAAATATATCACAAAGGTAAAAATACTTTCCAGTTTAGTTAAAAAAGAACTTTTACTTATCATATACAGTGTATTCACCAAACTAATGAATCTCATCAAGCATAATAAAATTATAATGGTATAACACAATCACAATTACTGCCAATACCACACTGGCATGGCTAAACAGTATTCTTTCTTTTTCCAAATCTAAGAAAATCAATATAAAATATTGTCCTGAATTAATCAAAACAAAATAAAACATTCACACTTTTCAATCATTTGATAGATTCTGATCTATTATCTCGTTTCTAATTTGGAATCACACAAATGGTGGCATCTTTATATACACAGTGCATGAAAAATAAACAGTACAACACCTACTGATTCTATGAAGAATGCAATATTAGAAAGTCAAAGCAACTGTACAGACAGATGGCACATGGTGCCTAGTTAAGATGCATCTGGTACCTTTTCATAAACTTCAAATCTGTAATTTATGTTGTTTTCTTTTTGGACTTCTGGGTCAACATGTGGTAAGCTGAAAAAAGGTCAATGTCACATTTAATTGTTAACACAAAAAAAGATAAAGATTACAAGCAAAAGTTAGGCATTTACATAAAAAAAGGAATCTTCATGTCAGCAACCTAGAATCAATAGAATGTGTAGTTGAAAAAAAGCAGTACAATGTCTTATATCTGTTATTGTGCTAAGGTACTATTTAAATCATATTATACATCTATAATGTAAGGGCGAAAAAAATTCTTTCAAGCCTTTAAGCAACAGCCAGGCAGCTTTGCCAAGCAGAATGTTAATGATTAATACTTACTCTATTTGTTTGAAGTTATTATCATTGTACTCTGGCAGAAATGTATCACATTCAAAATCTGATAAAACTCTGGTCATGTAAATCCTGTGGCAGTGTGGGGAATTGAAGGCCATCTACAAAAAGAGAGGGGTTATGAAATGAAACAGCCAAAAGTATTTTCTGTATTTTCTAATTATCAATAGGTATATATCAAAGAAGACCTTTGGGACCCTTTGAAAATCATCAAATGTAAGCTGAAAGGTCCACCCTCTTAAAATAAGGCTACAGGGTTCAAACAGCTCTGAAGTTTCAAAATTCAAGGGGTTTCAAGAGTTTTAACACCAATTTTCAAAATTCAAGGACTCTCAAAGCCCTTGAATTATTATTTTTTTCAAATTCAAGGGTTTTCAAGGACTCAAGACTGCTGTGCGAAACCTGAGGCTATTATTATTATTCCTATTGGAACAGAAAAGGGTAAAAACTTGACAACATATTATCAATAAAATTGGTCAAGAGTGAGCCTTAGATGATTGAATTTTGAATTATGTTAATTCATCACTGATCTTTTACAATCACAGTCCAATTCAATGTACATTAGTTTGATGGCCAGATTAAAATAGGGAGGTTAGTCCCAGTAACTGAGGATAGTCAAGAATCTTGTTTTTATTGTATTCAATCTTACCTTGTAAATAGAACTTCCTCCAATGACAAATGTATTTTCTACTTCATCTTTAATAGGTGGTTCATCTATAAGTTCTATGGCTTCATCCAGATTACCAACGACATAAACCCCATCAGGTGCAGACCTAAGAATATTTACCAAATGTCCATCTATTATTAAGAACATACCCAAGAACCATCTTTGATAATTCTTTATTTTACTCAATCAGAATCAATTGACATACAACTGTCAAGTATACTTAATTATTCCATTTTTTTGTTTTCAATAGCACTATGCATGTTTTGGGTTTTTCCCATACAAAAAACCCCACCTTTTTTTCCCCTGACAACATAATTGACATATTCAGGTAAAAGAATGCTTTTGCAAATAATATATATTCATATTATATGGCCTAAAGGTGTAACTGTTATGAAAATTTAAAAGAAAATCCAAAATAAATATTTTCAGCATTGCTTTCAATCTTCTTAAATGTCAGCTGGTTCTGTTATTGTAAAAGGTTCTGTACAGGTCAATGTAAGTGCAAAGTTGAGATACCTTACAGGCAAGGGTCTTAATAAATACTTACGTAAGATTTCTACTTATAATAACATTGAGTCTGTTTGGCAATGGCTTAAATTTTGCTGGGATCGAGTCCCATGTCTTCCTACCCATGATTACTGCATTTTTCTTTCCTGAAACATGTGAGTAATATAGTACATATGCTACCGATTTACTATTTTAGATACATTATAGGTTAAATGCAAACCAAGAAATGAATTATGAAGACTTGAATGAAGAAGCCCACCTTTATCATTGGTCTCAGATGTAATTCTTTTGAAAAATGCCATGTCTCCTCTGAACATAAGATAAATATAATAGAGTTATAATATACATTTGATATCATTCAATAAGTATTAATGACAATAATTATTTTAGTTCTTCAAGTTATGAGAAAATTCTAACATCAAGACTTTCAGTTTCATGACAGATTAATTTTGGTTTCTATGAAATTCATCATATCATAGAAACCAAATCTGTCTTCTACAATCACTATAGTTTTGCGACAGGTTCGGTTGCTGTAATCTATGATGAGTGACTTACTTGATACGCCATGGCAGCTGTCCATTAACACCTATCCCTCGATTCGGACATGCTGCAACAACTAAGTTCAACTTTGTGGAGGCCATAGTTTTCAAGTAACACTGACGATAGAATGATTACAAACCTTTGCACATCTGAAGTTTGGCGCTTTACAAGGCCGCTGTGAAACTAATAAAACATTTGTACGAATCACTTATTTCTTTATAATACGAATAGCAAATATTATGTAAATATTTGTCCTTTGTGAGAATTTGAACTCAAATCTTTCCAGCATCGGATGAATGCAACAAGGAATTCTTGTAAATGATGTATGCGGTATTTTGTTTACAAGTAGCGCTGCCACCTGGGGATTAATTTTAGAAATATTGAACTGTCCACAGAAGGAAAAGAAGACTTGAGGCTCTTAAATTTTTCCATGTCTATAAAAAAAAATCCAAGCTATGGAGATATGTCCTCATTTAAATTGCTGCACAAAAAGGGAAATTATAAAGACAATTATATAGGTTGCTTGGTGTATTCTGCATTTATATTAGTACAAACCAATCTATCCAGAAGAAAATGAAAAAAAAACCACTGTTACAATTGAAAGAGTATACATTTATTTCATTTTGTTGTTTATATTTTATTCATTTGTGGTGTGCCATTACCAATTCATGAAATTCCTCGTCAAGTTTTAGCATTCATACATACATGTAATGACACGCTTTATGTCAATTTTAGGTATCCTTAGTAACTTCTTTGTTTTTGCAAGTTTCTGAACCAATTCAGTCATTTTGTAAGTGTAAAACGTTGCTACTTTACCATCTTTCAATATTGAAATACAAGTACTACTTTTTAAGCTCATGATAAAGATTGCATATACCCAACATATATGCTTGCTTGTTTAGGTAAATCCTATCAAGTGATTAATTAAAGCTTTACACTAAAACTTGGGTGTTACAAAAATAAAGAACTTTATCATTGAACAAGAACTTCAGCATATCTAGACAAAACATTTTAGCTATCTTGTCACACAAGAAAAGTATTCTACAAACATTCTACTCAATAGCGATATACAGATTAATTGTGTAAAAACAAGAAATGTGTGCAACTACAATAATAAAGAAACCATGCAGATAAAAGTACCAAGGACATCTATTTCATCACATATTTATTTGACAGTTCTGCTTAATCAGAGCAATTCTGATATTAAAGACATTTCTCAAAAATCAACTTTTTTAACCTGAAGAATAAAAAGGGGGTTTTAAAAGGTACAACAAAGAGAACCACATCTCAACTCACAGTGTGAAATTTTCTTTCCTGCTTTGTTCCTTGTCTAATATCACCTTGAGGTGGACATGATAGTCATATAAAAAAATTGACCATTAAAAAAACCTTGCCTTCAGGTTATCATGAATATTTGTGGTATAGACATAACATTATCATATTTAACAATGCATTAATAATATTAAAACATGGCTTCCCTTTCATTTTTTTCAGTTCATTTTTTTTCAATGTATACCATTTGCAAACATGATAGAATGTTTCCTAAAAAGGTTAAAAAAAATGTTTTTATGAACAATTAACATAGGTCTCACCAGACCTACAAACCTGCATATATATATATTTTTTAGATATTTTTTTTTTCATCTGCAAAATTCAGGTCATAAGATATTTTTTTCACGCAATTTTAAATTAAATTATGACACATGTCCTGACCATTTTTAAAATTTGGCTAAAAATGCACCCAAAAAATGAGCTATACATAAAAACATTCTTTGGATTCCCAACTGACTTTCTTCCTTTTTCAAATAGTATACAGCCTAAAAAAATCTTGGCATTCTAAGTTTGCTCAAAAACTTTCACAAAGACTGCTATGATTGGCAAGTTTTTCTTCTTTAAAGCTCAAGACATCATGTGGAGTAAAATCTAAAATTTTGGACAGGTCTAGGCTGCATCTGGCTAGAAATTTAGTCATGCCAAAATGAAGAATAGAAGGAACTTGAGGGCTAGCAAAATCTAAATATTAATTGTCAATTTGGTTATCTCAAACACATTTTTCATTCAGCCTGGTCAAATGCTGAAGCTCTTGGCTTGAAATCTGTGAGTTTTCTATAGGTCATTTCTGAAAAGGAAAAAAAGAGATCTTCAGCAAACTAGGATATTAGAATCAGATAAAAACATATATAATATCATTGTGGGTAAACATGCCATGCAAACCCGACATATTTGAAAGAAATATATATGTTTAAAACTTTGCATCTCATTTTGAGAATACATTTTGTAACAAAATGGCATACAGTCGGTATTTCACACTGGTGGGGGGTTTTCCTTGAAATATAACATAAAAAATGAAATTCTAAAAAAAACTGTATCTTCCCTACCTCTCCATACAGGTATATCCCAATCAGCCTTTTCAAATGTTTGATCATATGGCACCGAATCTGGTTCATCGGATGGATCAGCATACTGTTTTAAGTATGGATGGGCCAATGCATCAGCAGCTGTTATTCTTGTGTCTGGGTCTAGATCCAGCATTCTTTCTAAAATGTTAATAGCTAGGGAAAAAATATAAAAACAAAGACAATAATTTAATTCAAGCACCCACAGTGATTTTTGTATTACCATAATATCAACTCATTTTAGTGTCTGAAAATACAAATCTGTGAAAATCTATCAACAAATTTACCCAATGGATTTGCTCCTCTAAACACTGCTTTGAAATCTTTCTTGGGCATTTTTGGTAAAGAGAGTATATACCGTCTTGCCTGAAAATAAATAAGAGTACATACATCATCAATCATGAACAAAAATCCCTTTTCCACCCTACACATCTTGACTAGTATTAAACAAATGACTACAAAATCATATCACCTCTGCACTGGTCATTCTAGAGAGAAGTTCCTTTCCTGGTGTCCCAGTAAGAGCTAGAGTCTTTTGAAGCTGGTCAACATGTATTTATTTGTTAAGGCAAGTACTATAAGCTACAAGTAGTATAAGTTACTATGCATACAAAAAAGTATACTGATTGGGATGTTAGCACAAAACCAATGCATTTTTTGATTAAAAAGCAGCAGGAGAGATCTCATGACGACGTGGGAGGAATTTGCATCAAATCTACACACATCCTACTGTGTAAGCTAGAAAGCATTTAGATTAGTCAACAGTTCGGTGTAATACTAAATATCATACAGGCAGGCATTGGTCTAAGCAATCACTTAAAAAAGGCCTTTACAAAATATAACCATTTTCTAATTTAGGTGATGAATTTCAAACCTTCTCTCTGTAAGCCTGTAACATACTGCTCTTAACTCTACTACAAATTACTTAGGTACTAAAGAAAAACCTTTGATTTCACTTTCAGAAACAAATCCCAAATTGTATCTTTGTACCCTATCAATGCTTAGACCAATTCTTGTGCCATACATTCCAAAAAAATAACAACTCACCTCATCACTGGTTATTTTTTTCAAAAACACTTCATCTGGTGTACCTACAAGGGCCATGATTCTTGATAATTGATCAATATGTACTATGTGGTTAAGGCATATCATATCACACAGCATGCATTACTTCAAGTTTTAATTAAGATACATGTATAGCATTTTGATTTATCTGTAACTTCAGTAAAAAAAAACTAGTTAGATAGTAGATACATGCATGCATGATATAATTACATGCATACATAATATTTTCAAATGGACTGTCAGAAACTGGCAATGCATCATTGGTCATCAATTCATTTCACAATTAAAATATTCACTTTGGAGTTAGTTCATATAATGTATCGTGAATCCTCCTGTATCATTATATATCAAACCTTGTACAACGATCAGACATGCTGCTTTACTGCTGCTACTGTTTTCATTCAAAATGCAGGGGTTACTTTACAACAGTCATGCATTAAAAACATTCTAATATGACATGCATACAAAAAAGATTAAAAGCTCTGGGTAAAAAAGGGACCTTTAGTTTCAGCAAAATACCACCATACATTTTTAAAAAATCACTTGGTTTCAGATATATGCATTTGAGCATCCACAATTCAATTAAATGTTCTACTAACTATACTTCACAAACATCATGATATCTATAAAAACAGGCTTTATGCATTCATGAGTAATTCCAAACTAACTGAGATTAATTACACAAGTATTGTCTTCTACATTATTAAAAGGATATGATCAGTCCCTGGAAACAATGTTTTCCCGGTCAATAACTCTGCCATGATGCAACCCACAGACCAGATGTCCACTAGAAGAAAATAAAACAAATTATTATTTATTTTAAAGGAGGACATTTTTTTCGTTTTAAAGAAAATTCAAAAAACTCACAATAAGCATTGGATCTCTTTAATTCAAATAAATGTTATCCTTTAGGATATCTGATTTGGAAAAAAGTCCCATTGTGGTTGATATTTTTTTCTATCATCTTGCAAACAGGAGATAATAAAAAAACATGTAAAAGGCTCTTATTACAAAACACGAAGCTAGAAAATAAATTAGATAAAGAAATTGTTTGGAAAGATTTTACCTGTTTGATTATAGTGCATCCAATTCAACATTATCTCTGGGGCTCTGTACCATCTTGTAGCCACATAGCCAGTCATTTCATCATCTGCCATCCGAGCCAAACCAAAATCAAGAATCTGGAATACCACATGAGGAAAAACTCATAAATATCATGACAAATAATAATCAGCGGAAGGGGGTGGTAAGAATATTTGTAATTGAGTAATTACTGGATCAACTGAAAATGAAACAAAACTTACTCAATGACCACTTATGAAAGCAATCTTTAAATCTTCCTACACAATTCATTAATACTAGAGACAAACTAATTCAGGACTGAAATTATTTTAGTTTGCCAGGCCTTGAAATCTAGTTGCACCAAGGATTTTGGTTCATTGGTGCAATTGCACCAATTGTGAGCTATTTATCAAAATACATTATCAAAATACATGTTTGACCCCCAAAAAAGTCAGATTACCAGAAATTTAAATTTTGATTTTTTTTTTTTTTTTGGTGATTAATTTCAAAATCGCGAGTCGAAACTTCAAGGCCTGGTTCGCAACTATTTTTGCAATCATAGTTCCAAGACTTCCTAGAACTTTTCAGGCAAATTGGTTATTTCGTTCTATATAAGAATATAAATTATGCCTAGTCTGTGAAAAAAAAACCAGTTTCTCACATATGATAAAAAAATCTCACAATTAGCAAAAATCAATTCTTTTTTAATTTACACCAATAGTATATGTGATGCAGCCCTGTATACAAATTATGTAGACAAAGTCTAAAATGACACAAAGTGTTATCACTTGGTTACATATGAACAAGAACACATATTGAAACAATGACGTCAGGGACATAATCACACATCAAGTGGAGTGTATTTTTATATATGCTCAAAAGATAGTATAACTCTATATTTGAAAGCAAAGACAGGAATATTAAATGTGTGTGCCTACAGAAGTATTCAGAATATTTAAAACTTGGGATTTTGATACTAAAGGTGTCAAAAAAAAATGTTTCTAGATTTTTTTAACAAAATTATGTAAGATCTTTATTTCTACAACTGATAAAATTGTGATATTTTTCGGCTAGAATGGAAATATGTAAAAAATATCATTTTTAAACTCTCTACAGGACTTTAACATGGGAAATCTGGTCAGCACATGCTTCAAGGTAGCAATGAAAGCATTTTTTGACCAGATTGCTCATGTTAATTTAAAAAGCTATTTTTTCATAGAAGAAAAAAAAAATCTCAAAAAAAATCCAGTCTTTACCTTTAGGAAAAAACAACTTTTTTTTAAACATCTTTAGTATATATGTTACATTTTTTCTTGGCAATTCTTGCAAATAAAAGGCTGTGCATATGATGCATATACTTTTTGAAGTAAAATTGAAACAAAAAAATTAAATAGTCTATGGATATGACCTACCTTTAATTCACAATCTTCATTGACAGCTATATTGCTTGGCTTTAAATCCTGCAAACAGATGAGACAGTTTTCTATTTTTTTAAATCAAGATTAAGGGGACGAAACAGTTCCGCGTAGAGTTTGCAGCCCTAAAGTATTGGAGATATCCTAACCAAATGATATATTTTCAAAACCACAACTTTTTTCTTGAGCAATTACTTGAAGAAAAAATTGAAATATAT
>JAVSBT010392514.1:0-10889 GCA_033118115.1 Pharyngocirrus eroticus
AACAACTTTTTTCCATGTAGGATGGGACAGCAGATTTTGTAGGCGGGGCCAGTACATATTTTCCCTTCAGGTCAAGTTGATCTTAGGGTGGTAAATGGGATTTTAGGGTTGTGAAATGGGATTTTAGGGTTGGCATGTGAATTTTAGGGCGGGCAAGTGGATTTTAGGGCGGGCAAGTGGATTTGGGGACGGGCAAGTGGATTTTAGGCGGGCAAGGGGATCTTGAAGGCGGAAATATTTTCTACTTGCCCGCATGGGCTAGTGGAAAAAAATCCTTATGTTGACCCCTGTATGGGAGGCAATCCATATCACAAGGGGCCCCAACAAGACCATCAACAGGGACCAAGGGAGATATAATATGCCGCCAGTGTATAAGCCTATATTGCTACACCAAGCACCATCTGGTAGCAATTAGGCTTATACACTACAGTCTGACAATGACTACATACATGAGTAGTCGAAATTAATTATAAGGTAAACAAAATTTCCTTCAGTTTGGTTAAAAAGAACTCTTTTGCATTAATACACAATAATATTTCATCCCATTTTACCACTTGGGTAAACAGAAATATGTTTTATCTTAAATTGGCCTAAAATCCATATTACAGAATCTCTGACCAGAACTGATGTCTCAGGAAACCTGAGAGTGTATGAGGCTTTTCAAGATGGCGCCAGGAAACAGACCTTATTTGGAATCCATCCTTACAGCAAATGCATGATTGGTTTTTGGTGATAAGTACTTTCAACAGCTGCTCCTCCATATAGATTAAAGGCTGAAGAGGTTGTTTAAAACTCCAAATAAGAAATAGAAATTGAGAAAAATCAATAATTATTCCCTTTTTTCCAAGATTTTGATGGTCACAAAAGGCTTACTTTCCTAGTTTCAGAAACAGTCCTGTATGCAAAAAGCACATTCCAACAAGTAAAATGTTACCTAAACTTGGTATGTAGCAAATATAGATCTAGAATGAAGAAATGAGAACAAATAATTTGTATTGTTTTTTCATGCAAAGACACAGATGCATTTGAAGTTCTATACAACTTAAGTCCATATAATTATAATACAGCATAAATCACTATCTTTAATATCTGAATCATTTTGTGCATCATGACATTCAGATTACCCAGTATATGGCAACAATTCTGAATGAATTTTTATACAGGTACTTCCACAAAAGAAGAGTTTACACAATACAGGGGCTTCCCCAAGCGACATGCCTCACATAGCTACAATAAAAAGCGATGCTTTATAGCTGGTAAGCAGGCCAATGCAAATACACTTTTGTTACATGTGCACTCTTTGAAGTTATTGACAGTTAGAAAAATAAAAGGATAAAAATTAGCATTACTATTTTGTGTTGCTCTTATCCATGTATCATCACTATGATTATTGTTAGAATAACAGCTACATTTAACCCCTTATTTGGTGACATGCCAAGTGATGAAATGGAACTACTAAAGTTTAGTGTTGATGTCATTTTTACTCTTAATTTTACCAGCAACATTAAACAATTCTATTTGTTTAGTGCATTAGGCTTCTGAGAAGACACACAATTGGAATGATGTTAATTTCATTTGGCCTATGTTTGGGTTTTTCCAAAAAGTCAAGCGGGAAGTGACTATGCAGAAATAGAAAACTTTCATTACAAAATAATTTGTATCAAGATGGCGGACTTTACAATGATGACTGAAGAAGAAAAAGAACTCTTAAGAAAACAAGGTCCTAATCTAGTTGAAAATATTGAATATAACAATGACTTTTTAGATCAATTAGAGTCCAAGGGTGTTTTTAGCCCAAGGCAGATATCAATGTTAAGGGTAAGTATTGTTTGTTTCTTATGATAAAAACATCAACCAGAAAATGATTTTCAGCTTGAAATATGATGTTTTTTTTGGTGCATTTTTTATCATATTTCTACATTCTTTGCCAGAGAATAATAAAAATAAATGGTGATGAGGCCAGAGCAACCGAGGAAATCTTAACCATGCTTTCTAAAAAAACCAGCAAGGATTTCAAAAGATTTATAGCAGCTCTGAATGAAAGTGGACAAAGCCATATTGTTGCAAACTTTCTTACTCCAGAAAAAGGTGTGTACACATGTTATTTACTATATACAATGCTGTATTTTTAAATCCTTGTAGAATTCTTATATAAATTGTGTTTCTGGTATCACTTTGATTTAAAGAAATGATCCCAAAATAGGTGTGATAAAAAAGTATCCTGGAAAAAAAATAATGCATACACCTATAAAATAGCACAATTATATGATGAGCCAGTTTTCTTCCACAATTTTGTACTCCAAACTTTTTTTCCCTGATCTTATTTTTGCTTATATTCATGGTTTTGTGTTATTATAGCATTATACAGTAAAGTATTGTATATGTATACAAACTATTGATCATGATAAAACAATTCTCATCTTACTTGTGCCACTATCCTTCGCATGTTCATTCTCCCTTTTATCCAATTCAAAAATACAAAATAATGATTCAATAATCGGATTATATCAAAGTGCTTTATCAAACCTCGTGAAATTGAAGTGCTTCAAGACTTTTGTTCCTTTTATTTAATTTGCGGCTATATGTCTGTTCCAACATGTTTCTCTATATATAGCCAGGTAATAATAGTGTTTTTGACAGTGTTATAAATACACAATTTACAAATAAACTTTGTTTATTCAAAACATATTAGAAAGAACTAGTGTGCACTGAATATTAAAGGCTAATAGTTGCTTCCCATTACACCCATCTTTGTCCCATGAGCAATAGAGAAATTAAAGAAAAGCTATATCAAATCTTTGATTTTATTTTTATTTTTATTTTTTTATAAGCAAAAATTATTTTACAAATATTTAAAGAAAAAAAGAAACAGAAGTCTTTTACCATGTTACATAAATCTAAGGCAAAATAATTAAATGTTCTAGCATTTGTAAGTTTTTGTTGTAATTGTATTTGAGATAAGAAAGCATTGTCAAGGCTGACTTGTTCTTGAATATAAGAAAAGTCCTCACCTTTACAATGAATATAATTTTTTTTTTTGTATGTACTATATCTGTTTTATCAAAATATTTGTTAGCTTGTACTCGTGAATATAGTATTTTTTTTCTAATAAAACTTTCGAATACAAAATACAATAAAAATGAAACCATTTTTTCAATTTAAGATGAAGAGGCAACACCTAGTAAACAAGAGCCGTCAACTGCAAAAGGTAAGATTTTATTAAAATTCTTAGCAGATCATAATTCTTTGTTTTAAAATATACCATACCTTTGATCAATTAATCAAAACGCTCGAAGAATATTTTACCCCATTGCTTCTCTACAGATTTCATGCCACAGCTCACTGTTTTGGGCCTCCTGAGGTCTACCCCAACAAACTCCAGGTCATTCTGCACGGTGTTACTATACATGTTTCTTCTTTTACCTCCTTAGTAATAAAGTTCAGTTTGTTGGTTGTTAAGAACCGCCGAGGCTCATTTCTCAGCCTCATGTGTATGTTCTATCAACTATCTTTTTTATCAAAATATTTGTTAGCTCGTGTTTATGAATATAGAATTGCAGTTTGTCTAATAAAGTTTGTCTATATGTCCTCTTTTATTGCAAGTATTAAGTTCATTTATTTACTTCAATATTTATAAAGACATCAATTTTAAACCATGTATTTAGTTTTAAAAAGTCCAAGTATTGTAACTACAGGTCTGGATATATCTTTCGTATTTGTGGCAACAATCTTCCACATGCCCCACAAAACTTGCATTCATACTACTGTAGTAGATTAAACTCTTGATTCAGTTGATCTACTTTTCTCTTTTAGCCTCCAAGAGGAAAGGCCATGGGGATTCTAGTGATACACCTAGGGTGCGAGCAAGATATGACGACGAAGCAGAAGCTTTTTATTTAAAAAGCAAACATTTGAAAGACTCTACAAAGCCATCTACTTCAAAACGTGAGTCTCTATAAAAAGTTCCTAGCATATCATTATTAAATTGAAACCATTTTTGAAATGTATAATAGTATTCTGAAGATAAAAAATATATAATGAACAAAATATGTCCTAAACTATCATTTGTAACAAGAAACAAAGCTTTAAAAATGCTGACTATTTTCCTTCTAATAACAGAATTGTGGCTACTTGAAATGATAAAAGTGGGCTAGTTCATTTTGAAAAGGGATCTAAAACTGCTGAGACACCATATTAAATCTATAAACATGCTCTAAAAACTTTAAAATATCCATGGGGCTTGAAACTTTGTCCAAAATATTTTTTAAATAATATTATCATATCGACAGTCTAGAGCAAAAATGGCCTAAGTCATTTTTTGACGTTCTTAGCTAATCTAGAAAAAACGTCAGTACCTTAATAGACATTTTAATCATTTAAAAGACAATTTCTAAGAAAAATAATATCAGGATACACACAAAGTAAAATAAAAATAATAGTTTTAAGGATGATTTTGATGTTTTTGGCAGACTGACACTTTTGGGATCCTTTGTTTCATTACATTTAATGACTTAGGCTACTGCACTAAAGTATCAAGAAATCCAAGAAAAAAATTAAATATCATTATGATATCTAGATAGAAAGGTGGACAATTATATTGTGCATAGGATGGCAGTCTTAACTCATTTTTGCCAAAAAATGACTTAGGCCATTTTTGCTCTAGACTGACGATATGGTAATTCAAGTGCAGAGAAAATTTGTACTAGGTGTAACATAATCATTTTTTTCTTAAATCTATGCGTTATAGTAAAGGCAAGTGTTGCACACATGTTCAGGTTGAATGTGTAAGATAATGCACTTTGGAATAGTTTTTTGTCTAATAAAACTTTTCATTAAAAAATACAAAATAATTGAAACATCTGTTCCCCCCCCCCATTCTAGATGAAGAGATGACATCTAGTGGAGCAGAGCCATCAAGTTCTAAAGGTGAGTCTTTATAAAAAGTCATAGCTGATCATCATTAAATGGAAAACCATTTTTGAGTTATTTGACAAGAGCACAAACAAGTTTTTTAAAATTATCTTTTTGGTATTCTTTCAATCACAAAGAGATCTTAAATCTTTTCTTAGAAGCATGCAGCTTTATAATTTGAATTAAGATTACTATGAACTTATTCCAAGATGGAAGAATTAGAAAACTATTACCTACATGTACACCCGGGCTACTGATATGGTCAACTAATACATATTAAGAAGACCAATCCGAACAATAAGCACTATGCATGGGAAGGGAGATCCAGGGATTCTTTGGAACTTTTATTTCATTTTATTTTATTTCAAGCATGTTTAGACAGGGTAGCCTAATCAGTCAGTGACTGTTCTTCCTTAAGGCCCTGTATTCTTGGGATTTACCCTTTTGAATTACTTGGGATTTACAAATATATATTCTTGGGAACTGGGAGTTACTTATTATCTGGGATTGGGATATGGCATTTTAAATATTTGGGATTGACAATTTGGAATTCTTAGGATATGGGATTTTGTAATTACCTGGGACTGGTAATTCACATTTTGATTTTAAAACTTCATAGTTTCTATGTAAAAAGGTATACATTCAAGATTGAAATTCTCCTCTATGAAATTTTACGTAACTGGAATACTGACATGAAAATCATGTTTGGTGTCAAAGTTCATGGTTAAGGTCAAAGTTCACATAACTGTCTCTTCGAAATGCATCGTACATCATTCTTTATCTGTCCTGAAATTTGGTGCCTCTATTACCATTTTCACAAAAAATGTCCCCAAAAGCCTGACTATTATAGGGATGAGAAGTGAAATAAAAAGGAACATCAATTAATTATTAATACCAAAATATATGTAATTACTTTATTTCAATCATCAATAAAGTCCTTAAATTTTGGTGTGTATTTTAGCTCCTGCAAGAAGGCGGCGGCGGCAAAGAATGGTCAATAAGGAAGAGTCTAACATCATTAGAGAACTGCTTAGGTAAGAAAATATAAAATGTATTACAGATAACACATGTTTTCAATATCTGTCCTCCTATAGAACGTATCAGAAGATGCATTTTATAACTAACTACATGTATCTATCATTTCACTGTTTAAATATATTTAAAATGAAGTGTCATTGATGATTGTATCAATATCAATATCCACAACACTATGTAGTGGACTATGTAATATCAGATCAGATTGTCAAATATTACAGATATAATCAAAAACTCTCGGTCAGAGCATTTTTTCAATAAGTTAAAATTCAAAATGATTTACTTTAAGTTGGATAACAACAGAAATCTAGTATGCTGTGGGCTTCTGTTTTATTAACGCTAGATGTCAGCATTACTAAAACATTTACATACAGAATGGAAAAGTATACAAGGATTTAAAATATAAAAAACATGGTTTTTTTTATACTAAAGGTGTTTTTTTTGTCAACATTTCTTTCTATAGAAGGAAAGAAAGGTCATTTCCACAATTGGATAAAATTCTCTATTTTTTTACATTTATAATTATAGAAATATGAAAATAGGTCATTTAAAAATCGCTACAGGAATAATTATTTAATATGGGGTATCCGGTCAAAACATACTTCAAAGAGGCAATAAAGGCCTTTTCATTTCCCATGTTAAATCCCCATGAGATTTTTAAAATAGTATTTATTCATATTTCCATAGAAGATGTAAAATATCAAAATTAATTCCAGTTGGCCTTGGACTGAACAAAAAAAAAAAAGTTTCACCACCTTTAGTATAAAAAAAACATGTTATTAATATTTTGAATACTTCTATAGATATTTATGTTTGATGTACATGTAGTGTTATGTTTTTTCCCCAGATATATCTACATTGGGGCGGTCAGCTGGAGAGATGGGAAATTAAATGTTTTTGTGCGAGAGGGTAGGGAAGAGGGCATGCAGCCTGTCATTGCTGAGATGTATGATAAAGCTTTCACCATATCAACATACTATGAAACCAGTTGCAGTGGAGAAGAATTTCATGCAGGGGCAAAAATACATGTCACAGACGACCTTGGTGGTTCCAAGACACTCAAATGTTTTGACCACAATACCAATGAAAATTTTGGAACACTGGGTGGCTTCTTCTGGAGGAAGGAGGAAAAGGATACAATTGGGGAAATCGTTTATGTCCTGACAGCTGGTCATGTAGTCGATCAAACTGGCACAAAACAGAAAATTTACATTGAGACAAATGGCGGGGATGTCCCTGTTCCACTGGGTGAGGTCTCAGTTGATCTACGATATAAAACAGAACCATCCCTTGATGCAGCCCTTATTGAAGTGTCCTCTTCAACAGTAACACACCTTCAAATAAATCCTGAAGATAAATGGTCAAGTGAAACAGAAATATATGGGGATTCAGAAGATGAAGGGAGTGGTCTAGCAGTGCCTGAGTGGAAGAGTCTATCTGGGAAGCTAGTGGTAAAGTGTGGTGCAAAGACCGGCCTCACTGAGGGAAAAATACTGGATATTAATTTCAGAGTAGAATCAAATGTAGCAAAGGAGGAAAAAATAGAGAGGATGAAGAGGAGTGATGATGACCTCTACCGAAAAAAAGCTAAACTAGATCCCCAAGAATGTGATGTTGAATATATTGTATCTTATAGTAAAGGAAAAGATTTCACACAGCATGGAGATAGTGGTTCTATTGTCCATTTAAAGAATGGTCCAGCCGTGTCGTTACATTATAGAGGGTTTGAAGACTATAGTTACAAGGGAAAAAAATTAAGCAAAGTCTCACTATCTTTACCACTAATAGATGTTCTAGAGGAAATTGAAGAACAAATGAACTTTCCCACTAGCTTGTATCCATGGTCACCTTCCTGATCAGTATATGGGTCTTCTCAGGACCATTTGCAAGGTGTTCAGGTATATTATCACAGAGATATTCAATCAGAAATAAACAGGCAGAGGAGGAGTGTTTCATCTCTCAAGGCAATAAATGACTCCATCTTAACCCATGAGGAATGCCTTAGCCTAGATCATATGTCTAGAGATGACTCATCACCAAAAAAGGAATTACAATAACCTACTCAATTCAGTAAAGATTCAGGATATCAAAGTAAAAAAAAGCATCACAACCCTATCTCTGGGAGAATCTAAAGATGTCAATCTAAGAACTCTATTTCCTGACGACTTCGAAAAGAAACAATGACTAGGCTTGGGTAAGGTTGAATTCCAACCTAGATGATTTCAAATGCCTGTTTTTGACATTTTACCATAATCTTACATTATGTACAATTATAGTGTTTACTTGTTTTATCAAATTTCAGTTACAGTACTGGAAGGTCAAAAAACATTATAATTATAAGGGATCATAGTTTTGCCTGTTTATTCATTTTGTTTTCTTCTAGAATAAGGATCAGATGACAGCTATTGGAATACATAGAACTTTGTTGTTTTACTATATTAGTATACATGAATTGAACATAAATTATCAATAGCCATTTTATTTGAATGAAGTTTGTAAAACATGAGATTCAGCACTTACCTATTTTTACACAATATCATTTCAAAGTTATATATATTGTTTTTAAAACATGAAAGATTTTGAATGGAGGACTTATAAAAAATATATGATAAAGGCCAAATAGGGTCATCCTGATCACTAAAGTGACCATTTAAAAAAGATTTTTGTCAGGAATTATCTATGTGGCCATGTTCATTATACTCTGTATATTGCAATATTTGTTTACATTGTTCTGGGTAATGGTTTCTATGATTTAAAAAGTGATCAATTTTTGTGCCATTAAAACAGAATATGCATTTCTTATTTACATTGTAACAATTTGGTGATTCTTGTAGAAAAATGGAATCATACTCCAATAAACATTCATTTTTGTAAATGAAATATAGATCGAAAGAGGTTTTTTTAAAAATATATAGTAGCAAGCTTGACTATATAATAATTTTGAGCTGAAACATCTTTGTAATATGAAAATGATTTTTTCCAACATTATTATGTTACAATTTAATTTACTGTAGTTGTAAGGTTACACTACTCTCTTTTGAGAGGATGTCTGAAACATTAGTAACTTTCAGATTGCTGTGATATTCAAAACATGTTAAAGATTCATGTGAAATTGAAAGGTGGTGTAGCAGTTTATGACTATTTATGTTACTAGACAATTTTGTGATTTGTAATTTTTTGACTCTTATCAAAGATAATATTTCAATGTCTATGCAAGCAACTATAATTATGTCACAAATAGTTGTATCATTTTCTATAAAAAAATACTGCGATGTAGGTATATATTTTTTGGCTTCAGGACATCTTTATACACAGTTAAAGTACTCTGCATTTGATTTAAGGTGGGTGTGAGAGTCTAATTGCTTTTTTTGACACAGTTAAAGTTCTCTGCTTATCAAAAAAAGCAATTAGACCCTCACGAGGAAGAAAAAATTGGGAGTTGACTAAATATTTTTACAATACAATTTTTAATATTAGAAGCGCAGAAATCGTTTTTATTTTTGAAGATTTCCATAATCTACACACAGTCCATTTGTATCTAAGAAGTACTTGTATAATATGTTAGATTTAATATTTACAGTGTAATACAGTATTTTAAAAGTTTTTGTATTGTAGGGCAGATCTTTGTTAATGAATCGTATCATATTTTTAAGATTGTTTTTTAGAAAAATCAAACAGTTGTTTTGTAAGTAATACAAATTATACTTAGTTTATTTGGGGGAAAAAGACATATTTTATTGGAATCATGCAGTTTTACTTTTCAAAAAGAGCTTTTATATCACCTTGCCTAACATAACTTTTAGCTTACATGGAAAAACAAGTATGTTCATGGTCTTCGTTAAGCATTAATTTTGACAACGTTTCTATGTTTCACACAAGAATAGAACATATATATATATATAAAATAATGATAAAGTCCAACACAAAAGATATGCGGTTTGAAACCTACATGTTTCGAGTCATCAAGGACTCTCTTCAGGGTTTATTTCAAAAGTGTATATATATATATATATATAAAATGTGCATGAAAAACATTAGACATATAGCTTAGGCATCAGTCGAACTACATTATGAAGTACACTACTTGTATAAGTATTTTTATTGTCTATAGCTGAATGTATTTTAAAATTTGTTTTTGAAAAACCAGTACCAGCTGATAATTTTATATTTATAAGCAAGAAAGCTACACCGAATAAGTTCATTTTGAATTTATTTGCAAATTATCGTTGTTAACTACAATATCTTCAGGCAATAAATTTGCAAATAAATTCAAAATGAACTTATTCGGTGTAGCTTTCTTGCGTTTGTTTTTGTACTCTGCTGATTTAAAAAGAATCTTTTTGGTTCTGCAGAGATTTTGCTCCTTCATCAAAAGAAGGGTCAACAGTTCCATTTGTATAAACTATAATGTTAACTCTCACATGAATAAAGGTTTTAATATGACACTGTACAGAAATAGAATTATTTGATTTTCTCTTTACAAAATTCATCAGGTAACCAGCTATTACATAATTAATATTTATAAAATTCTGCATTAAATTACTAAGCAACCCAAATTCAATCTTAACTAGGTGGCACAAGACAAAGTCAGGGATTTGCGTTTTAGGCTTAACCGTATTAAGGAGAAGTCAATTTATTATCTATTAAACCATTGGACTCAAAATGAGTTCATGGTTACAAATAGAAATGAACCAAAAAGACCTGACAGTGGTCACAAAGTCAAATGCAATGAGACAGACACCACCAAAGAAAGAGAATTTAAGGGTTGCTTAGCTGAAAATAAAGCTAACATAAAGAGAACTTGATATACAACAGATAGCAATATTCACAAAAGAAATGTTTTTTTCCCAACTTACAAATGAACATAAATGGGAGCACGGTGGCTCAGTGACAAAGCATGCGACTAGAGATCAGAAGGTTGAGGGTTCGATCCCCCGCCTTGC
>JAVSBT010392736.1:0-10888 GCA_033118115.1 Pharyngocirrus eroticus
TAAATCCCAAATCCCAAGAAATTAAATCTGAAAATCCCAAGTCCCAAACAATTAAAAAGGCCCAATCCGAATTCCCAAGGAACCCCTCCCCCCTCCTACATGTATACAGGGATTCAGAATAGTAAAAACATGGATTTTTGACTCCATTTGTTTTTTTTAAAGATTTTTGTTTTATAATGCAAAAAATATTATTTCCACAATTGGATAAATTTTCGAATATTTTTTGCTTGTATGGATATGTTAAAACAAAATTTACATTGGAATTTAACATGGGAAATCTGGTCAGAACATGCTACAAAGTGACTATTAAAGCCTCTGTAGACCAGATTTCGCATGTAAAATGCCCATAGAGATAATAGAAATTCTTTTATTTCATATTTCCGTATAAGATAAAAAATATCAAAGGTAATTCCTGTTGGTGTGAAAAAAGATCCTTAAGAAACATTCTTTAGACTCCTTTAGCATAAAAAAACATTTTTTTTGTATAATTCTAGACATTGAAATTTCTCTTGAAGATTTAGCAATTCCAATTTAAGATTTAACTATGATCTCGCTGCAATTTCTCAAATTGAAATTTCTCAGAAAAGCTTAGCTACTTTTGTGAAATTTCAATTTGTGAAATATTGTTAAGGAGTAAGGACCTCTTGGTGCCTGTTTTTCATTAATATGATAATGATAGAAGAGGGTTTGTGTAGTATTCCAAGAATATAAACATGAAACTTTTTCTGCATTTTCTCCATTTCAGATTATCAGGGAAACAGTAACTATAACAACAGCAAAAAGAAAGAAATTAAATCTTCCTCCCAAAAGTCTCCAAATTTACCTATAACAAGGTCTCGTTTTCCAATTACCTGTAGCCCCAGTGCTGAGAGGTCTTCCATTGATGCTGGGGTTAGAATATCAGATGGGCAGGGTGACAACCAATCTATTGTAGGGTCAAACCATATACGCATTTTAACCCGCAGCCGTCCAAGTCGTATGCTAGACACAAAGAAATCAAATGAATTGCTACGAAAGTGTTTCCCTCTGAATGAACCCCATAATGACAAAATCTGTGCAAGGAGTATTGGTTGTCAGAACAATGATGTGGAAATAGAGGCAGCTGAAATGATTAGCGTCACTAAACTTAAACATGAAAAGGAATCAGGGACATTGTTTAAAAAAGTCAGGGAAAAAGCAAAAGTACAGAAATCAAAATCTGACCTTCCAAAACAAAAGTTTACAGAACAAAAAGATACTGAAAACCCTAACCCCAAACCTGTATCTCAGGGAAACCTGAATAAAAAAGTCACACCTAATAGCAGAGCATTAACTAACAATCCATTCAGTTGTTTTTTTCAAAGAGTTTTCTTCTTTTTTGAGCAATTTATTCCAGACAGCGAGGTTTAAAATACTCGAAAATCGAAATATTTCTCAGATATATGTTTAATGATATAATGTTTTGGTCAATGCCAATTGATTCTAGGTGATTTTGTAAATTAATTTCTATAAATCATAATAAAATGTATACATATATATACACTGGCAGACAAGATGGTGGTGTTTAAAGTTGTTAGTGACGTGTGGTGGCAAAATGGTGGCGAAATTATATTTAATGATACTAATTTATCACTATTGTGTGCCCCTAATTAGTACTAATTAGTATTGGCACCACTATTATTCAATGTTGACACTATTCTATCACTAAAGATCACTAACAAGACGAAACATCACTTTTTTTTTCCAACAGGGTAAACTACAATGCTGCTGTAATGGTTTCGTTCAATTTTGCGAAAAAATAATCAGCCTGCTATGTATCTATAATTCAGACACTTGTGATACATTGGGGAAGGCTAATGGAGCTTTGATTCAATGGGATGGATATTTCCCAAGTAAAAAAAAATGAATCGGAAAAAGGTTTACAAGTTTTTACGTTTTTATTTTTTCCATAGAAATCATATCGTAGACAAAATGAAAGGATCAAACTGTTAACAATACTCCACCCCAGTCACTATATAAAATAAAATGAAATAAACAACTTGATTTCTGCACTGTGTTGAACCTTTCCACCTTCTATCAAGAATCAAATTCATTATCTTGTGTACATGAGATACTTTCAAAGATGAAGATCACAATATATTTCCGCTACCATAGATTGTTAAAACTAATGGAAAGTATCATATTCCAGAGAAAAACCAGCAAACAAACTTAAAGGGTTTTGAAATTCACAATGTTCACATTCCTGCAGATAATGAAGATCACAATATATTTCCCCTACCATAAATTGTTAAAACTAACGGAAAATATCATTATCCAGAGAAAAATGATGCAATTGCAAGTATATCACGCAATAGTAAATGACACTGTGTTTTTTATTTTTCACACAAATTGCAACCATCTTTCACAGGGCCAATACCTTATAATCTTTGAACAGGATAGACTTATTTTACTATGCCTTGTTATGTAATGCATTACAAGGTGTAAATATCTATTTAATATCTCATATTTTCCATACAAATGGATCTGATATCTTATATGATTGTGATATGATAATTGTTATGTTTCTTTTACTTTGTATCATTACTGCCCTTTAATTGATATGGTAATATAAGCTCTGGCCGCAGTCTGAATTTTTATAAACTCCCAATGTTTACAGGGTGTAAATATCTATTTAATATCTCATATTTTCAATACCAATGGGTCTGATATTTCATATGATTGTGATAACTATGATAATTGTTATGTTTTTTTACTTTGTATCATTACTGCCCTGATATGGTAATTTAAGCTCTGACTTTTATAAACTCTGCAATGTTTTACTAAAGGATTCTGAATATAAAAAAATATTTATTTTTTTATGATACTAAGAGGTGTCAAACATTTTGTTTAAAGACTTTTTTATTAAATGTAAGAAAGATTATTTCCACAACTCGATACAATTTGAATAAGCGTTTGCTTGTATAGAAATATGAAAAAAATCATTTGGAAATCTCTATGAAAATTTAACATGGGAAATCTAGTCAAAATATGCTTCAAAGTGGCAGACCTGATTTCCTATGTTGAAATGCTTTTTTAAAAATATTTTCATAGAAGATAAAAAATATAAAATCAATTCAAGTTGTTGCTATATAAGATTACTTTAACTTTTATGAAAAAAAATAATCTTTTTTTACTTACAATTTACAATAAAACATCTTTATCAAAGCACAGGTTATCAGTAAGATTTTTTTTTTTATCCAAATAAGTGTATACACATGTATACGTTACTGCCTCATACATGCACTTTGATATTTTTATTGCTAAAATTAGAGATAATTATATCCTTGTGAACAGTTACATTTTCATCCATTCAAAGTAAGTCTTTTTATGACTTTTAAAGTCCCATAAAGCTCCATCTTATGGCCTGTTTACATTGAGTTGTTTCTTCTTCTTCTTTGCGCTCTCTTTTTTTTTATAGTGTAACTATATGCGTAGTACTATGGTTTAACACCCATGGTTGTTACACCTTGATGCCACTATTTTGCGCCTTTAGGATATTTCTGATACACATAACAGAGCAGAGTTCAACTTTTAGCCAGAAAGATTCTGCCTCGAGCGGGATTCGTACCCATGCCATTGGTGTATGACGGATCCTTGATCAAGTGCATTACCCACTACACCACTTGTTCCCCTTTATTGAGTTGTTTGAAAGTGACTTTTTAGTTGCAAATCTTTGAAGCATTTCAGAAGTCTACAGTCTAAACACAATGGCAATTTTAAAGTCTGTCCAACTATGGGTTTGGTTTGGTTTTATTTGGCAAATAATATAAATATAAATGATTCACATGTACTTATGAGCAATACAAAGTTACAGGATGAAATAAATCTAGAATAAAAGTAATAATACTGACAATTTTTTTTAAGTTAAAGGGGTTAGCTTTCGATCTATTAGCATCTCCGAGTGGTTGCCAGCATTGAACTTTCAAAACTTTCAAGTCAGTATAAACACAATTACTTAAGTCATTCAAAGGATTATGAATTTGAATTTAAGAAATTGCAAAATAATTTTTAGAGAAATCACAAATAGAACTATTTTGAATATTATTCCTCAGAATTTTTTTATTCAGCAATAACAATGAATAATGGACACAGCTTTAAGTAACATACTTAGGTTCACAACAACATGAACATGGTTTCCCTCTATTTTTTTCTTTTTTTTTAACAAAATAAACAATTCACAAACTAAACAAATATAAATATTCAAACCTTGAATTATTTATCCAATATTCATCTTCTTCTTCCATTTCCTGCCAATTATATACAATAATATTCAGCTATACAATTATAAATTACAAATCAGATAGTGTTTGTCGAAATATATCCAATGATCGAGGTAGTTTGTATCATGTCTTCAGGTAGATTGTTCCATTGAGGTTTTAACTGCCACTGACTGCGGAGATTGTGGAGACTGGACCAACAGCATTGTGCCTCCTAGGAAATAAATCCAAAAATCGCTTTCTGAATTGTCTAGGTATTATTACAAATACCATAAAATTAGCGGATGAGTTTATGACTACAGTAAGTGATGATAAACTTTGTATGAAATGATCCGAGCAAAAATCGACTGGAATATTCAAAATATCTCTTATCAGAATCCTAGTTAGTAATACTGAATAACAGGTTAAGAATATGACAACGATCAAAACCAGTGACAAAGTAACATCTATTTTTTCTTTTGCACTTGAAGACAGATCATCCCTTCTCTTATTGGCAAGCCTCACAGCCTGTTGTAGCTTATGGGTCAAAATTGCTAAAATAAAGAAAGGGATGATCATATTCAAAATATAGTTGATCAAAAACTTGTAAATTAATGTATATGCAATATTATCAAATGCTGGTGTTAGCTTAGTTCCAATGATAGTACCATTTTTGACATCTACATATAGTTCAAACCATCTGGGAAAGACCATAAGAAATGAGTACACAACAGTCACAAAGGCTTGAATCTTCACAAATGTCATGGACCCAAACTTGAACACCAAATCAGGGCGACAGATCTTGATGAATCGATGGATTGTTACATGGGTAGTGAGCCATATACCTCCGGTCTGGAAAAACACTAGAATGGGTAAAAAGTAAACTTGCCATTGTGTGTACACTATGGATTCTCGTTCCATTTGACCATCCCATTTTAGAATGTCCCTCAATGACACAGGAAATATCAAGATGAGTACCCCAAGATCCATAGCAGCAAGGCAACAAAGCAGAAAAGATGTTTGATTTGACTTCTTTTTTTGCCAAAATAAACACAAGGCAAATACATTTCCAACAATTCCAAAGAGTCCTACAATTATATTCAACATTTTGAATATTGTAGCACCATAGCATTTGAAGAAATCTGGCTGCAGAACATGAATGGTTTGCTGAGAGGAGAAGTTAAGCATCTCAACATTAGTATTGTTCTCAACCACAGTTGTCACTTCCATATTTCTTTGAAAAAAAACTGTTGCAATGTCAAAAAGTAATAAGTGTAGGCAGTGTGCAGTGTTGGTCACTCTCTGATGCTGTTTGGTGTCTACAGATGCAATGCATGGCTTTTTTAAAGTCAGAGAACTATGACGTAAAAGTAATTCTTCTTCATTGGTGGAGATAAAAGATATAAGCTCCTGTTAGAATTGATATCACACCACAGTCACTGTTATATGACTAAGCATTGGCATATGCAACTCTAGTTACATTTAACTTGAGATGTATAAAAATAATTGTAATTAGTGCATCATCATCATCATCATCATCATCAGCATGTAATTAGTGCATAACATTGATGAAAAATAATGGCCTACCATGAAAGGAAAATGCAGTGTAATTGGATGTAACTTGAGAAATGAGAATGTCACACCTAATTCCATGTATTTGATGCATTCTTATCTCTTATCTAATCAATAATAAGACAAACTATAGAGGAAAATGATATGATTGTTAACAATCGTTTATAAATCTTATAGGATTACAGTATACAAATTTGAACTCTTGAGTAGTTACCTGGGAGCTTTAAATAGTAACTAGTCAAGATTTCAAAATTGTATACCATAATGTAACTAGTTAGATGAATCTACACAAATCAAAATAGGATAACGTGTTTTTCCTGATGACTTTCAACTTTATGGATTTGAGTATAAGATTTTGATATGATTGAAATTGTGTAGGCCTAAATACAATGATTTGGTCATCTTGTTTTCATTACTTCCTAAGTGCTCAGCTAGAACAATTTAATGTGAAAAGTCATATGTCCTTATATACCTTGAAACATATTGTCACAATGGATAAACTATTTCTATCACCAAAAGAAATACATGATAGTAATAATGATAAGGATGATACTATTACTACTACTACTACTACTACTACTACCATGCATACTACTACAATGTATTTGCATATTTGGTGACATCCTTGCTACTATTCTCAAATATGGTGCTTTTGCATTTCCTTTTTTGTGTTTAAAAATTGAAATGGGTGCAAACCCTTTTTTAATATTTTCTAGTGCCAATCCCAGAAAATTAACCTATAAATGTTAAATCCCAGTCCCAGAAGTTACAAAATTCCATATCCCAAGAAATTCAAATGGTAAATCCCAGTACCGATGAAATTATATTTTGTAAATCCCAATTCCCAAACAATTCAAAAGGGCCGATCTGAATCCCAAAGAATCCATCACCCCCCTCCTTCCCCATATGTTAAACCTAATGGTCAGTAACTAGTTTTAAACTCAATTCTAGCCTGTTGTTGACCGACTACTGCAATATGATATTTATCATAACATATCATGTAAGAACCAGATATCTTTAAATCAGTCCTTAGATAATAATTTGTTCTTCTTTTCTTGGAGTAATTTCTTTGTAAACTCTGTTATTAAAGCCTTAATTATCACAGCTTTGTATGGCGGTAATTTGCGTGATACTAATCAAAATATCTTGTTTAAAGGTTCATTTTATTATCTAAGCTTTTGATGCTCTTTATGAGATTTTTGCAATTTATTGTGACAAATAGCAAATAGCTGCAAGATTTATGATGGACCAAGATCTCTTTAAAGGCATCAAATTCCTATTATATCATAATGCATGGATGACGTTACTTAAAACTAGGTAACAGCATGAACAAACTTCAGTGTCAAATAACATATAAAAATGAGTTTCATCCCAAAAGCAATAGCTCATTTAAATCAAATCCTCATAAAATAACTATTTACCCTCCTAATCTAATTCAATTACACTGCACTGCTCTTTTGTCCCTCCTGTTTTTGTTATCAAAATCTTGTATTTGTTTGTCTGTTTGCTACTTGTCAAAAGGAAAATTTAACAGCAGACTTCTTCAGGTAAATGAGAACATCAAAAAGTGAGCTTTATATAATATGAAAAATTAAAACTTGTTAGATAGAATTAAGAACAAGTTATGAAATTAAAGCATAAACAAGAATGCACAGTACAGTTTAGTCAAATTTGTTTTACCTTGTGTTATGAATATATCTTCATTTTATGAAGTAAGGCCATATTTATTTTAAACTCCAGCACATCACTTTTTGACAGCAGTGTACAACTGCAAGGTTGAAATTGTACAATATAGGAGCAAATAAATGTTCTTTCAGATCGGTATACATGCAGTTGTTATAATTCAAGTAGGGTGTGAATTTTTAAAAGGACTAGCTTTTGCTGTTGAGTTCATGTGATAAAAGAAAAAATAAGTCTTGCATTAACCATAAAGGCAAACACATTTCAACAGAGACAAGAAATATATCCAACTTTGTAAGTACATTGGTTTTATTAGAATTATAAAATGATTTTTTCAAAGATTGAGAAGTAACATAAAGATATTTAAACAAAAACTAAAACTAATGTCAGAAAGTAACCGTAATCTCATATCAATTTTAAACATTTAAGAAAATCAACATTTTGAAAGAGTGATGACCTCCGAAACAAATATTTAAACATTTAGGTGTGTTTTATTTACTACAATTACGTATTATCAAATAGAACATTATACTAGTATATGTGAAAAGAATTAAAAATGCTATGCTAATTGCTATTTCAGAATACACATTACTCGTTTTATTTGCAAGGCTTTAAGGATCATGATTTGCTAGTATCATTTATATAAACATTGTGATCATTTACCCTTCATGAAATAGCCATACATTGACGACCATCTCCAATTAAAGGAATATTTGTAATGTTTTCATGATTCAACTTCAAATCTCTTCCATATATTGAAATCATAAGAGGCCATCTAATTCATTTATTCCAGGATATTCATTTAAGTGACCAAACAATCTACAATATGGCGGTCTCCACTGTAAGCAGTTCTCCTGACAACAAAACCATTAGACTGGTAGCACAACCCTTTCCTTACTCATTTGAGGATCAGAATCACAAAAAGCAACTTATTTCTGGAATTGCTTCACTGAAAGATGAACATAGTTACACAGATTTTGTTGTCAAAGTTGGAAGTCAAGAAATACCTGTTCATAAGCTGGTTCTTGCTGCCCAAAGTCCTTACTTTGCTGCAATGTTCTCAACTGACATGAAAGAGGCCAAACAAGGTTTCGTTGAAATACAGGACATAAATGAAAGTGCAGTTTGTGATATGGTGGAGTATTTTTATTCTGGAAACTTGAACTTCACCCCTGACAATGTGGAAGACCTTCTTTTTACAGCTAGCCTGATGGAAGTTTCTTCTGTAAAAGAAGCCTGCTGTCTGTTTTTGGAAGCAATACTGGCCCCTGAAAATTGTCTCCAAACCTTCACCTTGGCTAAAAAACTTGAAGAGAAAACTCTGGTCTCTGTAGCCAAACAGTATACTCTATCCAACTTCAGTACTGTAGCAAACCAAGATGCATTCCTAGAATTATCAGAAGAATGTTTTCTTGATATAATCAGTGAATGTACCATAGGGCTAATTGATGATGGGAAGGTATTGAAAGAAGGGATAAAGGAAGAAAGTTATCTTCTCAACTTACTTCTGAAATATGTTCTACATAAACAGGATGAACGGAAACAGCTGCTGCCAGATATATTCAAAGGAATAAAGATGCCCCTGCTTATGGAAGAAGATCTAAAAGAATTAGAGAAACGATTTGAAGACCATGATGTCTTCACACAGTGTGACGTAGTGACCTACTTACATGCTTGGAGGACACTTGGGTCAAGGACAGTGAGCAATCAGTTTTCCATGACCTTCATAGTCGAGAAAGTCAGCCAAATTCAAGGAGATCAAGTCAGTACAGATTTTATGATAAATAATTTCCCTTGGTGCATCAGGTTGGTATTTTCAGATAGCTCTGGTGACAAGAACTTATCCGTCTACCTTGAATGGAAAGGTCTACCTTCGTTGTCTTGGAAGGCCACAGCAACTATTAGCCTTAAAAGCTGTTTGCCACATATCACTGCAGTCTCCAGTTGTAAAAAAGACCAAAACTTTATATCCAATACACCAACAGTATTTCAAGATTTGATTTCATGGAATGATATGGTTAAGGACGCCAATGGGTATATAAAGAATGACTGTATAACCATACAATGTGTGATATTAACCACAAATCCTGGGTAAAATAAGTAGCGTTTGGACCTCACTGATTTCCCCTACATAACCTCTTAATTATTATTTTATTTATTTTTTTTTTGGGGGGGGTGGGGGTTCAAGGTAAAAGAGAAGCTTTGGAAATATTGATGAGTTCGTATTTTTACTTGCTGTATTTTTTAGCTATTCACATAAAATTGCTTTGAAAAATCCTGATTTTTAAAGAATAGGGCCAGTCACTAGTAGGTGTCATATAATATAGTCTTGTAATATGCTTGTGTTGTTTGTATCAACCAATTATAAGGTTAACCTAAAAACTCTCCCTTCTTCCAAAATATTGTGAATATGCCCTTTACCAAGGAGCAAGTGGCAAAGTTTTTGAACAATAAATACCATAAAGTTGACTCCATTAATTTGTCCAAGAGTGTATTTTTTATGAAAAGCGATTCACAATCTTTATTGATAAATTCCGATATTATAATAATATATTTGAAAGCAAAAATTTCCTTATGCACAGTTTGTATATAATATACAATCATTATAAAATATGAAATCGATAATGTATTATATAGCCTACAATATACATGAAAGATTTAACAGTACAGCATGGTATTTGATTGTATATATACACTTCTAAATTAAACCCCCCCCCCTTCATTATATTTGAATGTATAAAGCACATGGAAGGCAAAGGTTCAAGATATATATTGCCATTATTTGAAACTTGCAATTTAAAAAATTGTTTGAACCAAGTTACATTTGATATTACTTGTCAGGAAATAAAACATCTTAAACAAAACACATGCCTGTCTATGTTGTATTCATATTTTTTTATTCATTATTAATTTACATAAAAAAATACAATCAATTTTGTTTGCACAGGGATCCATTACTTCAAAATCATTAGATATTATAACAGAAGGGAAGAAGGAACTGGGATGAACAAAAATAAATAGTATTTGAAGCTTTTTGATATGAAAAATATCGAGTTAAACATTACTTTATAGCCTATTTTCTCAAAAAAATACATTTTTGTGTTACGGCATAATTTTGTCAAATTTGGTTGTAATCTGATAATGATATATGAAATTCCATAATTGGTGTAGACATGAATTTATTACCATGAAAACAGTGATTTTCTGTTAAAATGGATAATTCTGTACAAATGTGAAATTAAATTAAAATTCTATCTTTTAACCAGAATGTTTTAGGTTCGTGTCATGGCTTGTTTAATCAGCTTCAATTCCCTTACATAATACAAAAAAAGTTATTTTTCTGCCAACACCCCTTCTCCTCGTCAGTTGACTACCCTGCTTCACTTCCATTTCGCCCCTAAGCCAATATAGATCCACAGGGC
>JAVSBT010393069.1:0-10887 GCA_033118115.1 Pharyngocirrus eroticus
ATTAACATTTGGACCATGATTATCATATATTCCAATTCAACAATAGACTGGGAAGGACCAAAGTATATTACTTACAACACTTTCTTTTGTTTGAGTGATGTGGTGTGATTTTATAAAAAAAACAGAATGCAAATTAGCATAAACAACAAATGAGAACAATATTGTACATCTAAGGTAGTGTTTTTGATAATAATATATAGGCTTACATGTAGTTTAAATTTTGATAGTCAAGAAACTATTATAATGAATATCCCTGGGAAGCCCAATATATTCCAAAGGGATCATAATTTTAATAAGTGAGTAGTGGTCCAGAAGCTTTCTGTGAAGCTTGTATTGGTCCTTTGGCCTGTATCAGGCAGATATAATAAATTTCCAACTGAAAATATGTATGCTAATAAAAGTATTGTTTTCAATATTTATCTGGGTCCTTTACATGCCAGATGCTGTTATTCTTGCCATGGGGCCTTGGTTTTTTGTCATCTTAAACGCCATTGAAAAAATAGTTCTCTTGAAACTGCCTGGATTCAAACCAGGGACCTTCCACATAGAAAACCATTAATGCATGCCAGCAATCTATACAGTAAACCACATGAAAGCTTCCTAATATAGATCATGCTTTTTAGTAGTAAGCATTAAGATATTTTTGCAATGTGCCAGTGTCTATATACATGATTGTGTAAATTATTTTTTTTAGAAAAAATACATTATGTAATAAAAAGATTGTGAATCCCACATTGGTGGAAGACCAATATCTTTCTCCTTTTTTGTTTGAGTTTTTGTAGTAGTATTTGTAGTTTTTTTATAAGATAAAAACTTTCTTCCTTTTACTTTAAATGTGCCTCATTTTACCTATACTCCAGCCCCATCTGACAATTTTAATCCAATTAAAATAAAGCTGAGTCCGAATATGGATAGTTGCATTTTATTTATAGCTAATTTCCGTACTAAACAATTACATCTTCAGGCATTACTGGTATATTTTGGTGGGAGGGATGAGGGTGGGTTTAAAAGTTAATAATCTAATATTTTTTTAAAAATAAAATTTGCACTTAACATGCAATTCATTTCCTCATTTGATAGTGTCTCAATATTTTTTGGTCAATTGTAACAAGGAAATGAACACAAAAAAGGGCCAAAAACAGGACGGTCAGAGGTTTTGTGATATTTTGGGAGTAGAAAGCAAAGATTTCAGGGAGGCGTACGCTCAGACTCAAAGTTACAGACAAAAGAATACTACTATCAAAAATAAAATGGGATTCAAGGCAACTTTTTATTGTCTGCTTTTCATTTTGATTCAGGTCAATTTTAGTCAAACAGGTAGGTAAAAATGTTTATTTTGAAGAATTTTATTAAAAACCATTACAATTTTAGGATCAGTTTATTGAAATAGGCTTCCCTATACAAGTGCTTCTGATGAGCCTGACCTTGAAGAGGCGCTATAAATATTCTATATTCATATCTATGTATGAATTATGTGACAATTTTGATCAGTTACAAGGAATTTTTTGTTTCATAGCTCACATACTTATTCCACATAGTAGCAATTTTCATGTACAAAAAAAGATGATTTCCTTTTCAGCAAATTGCAAATTTGGTACCAATTGCACTTTCCCATGCCATTGTAAGAATGGGGATTCAGACTGCAATGAAGATGGTACTTGTAAATCTGGAGAATGTGCTGCTGGGAATCTTCCAAACTATCCCTGGACAGGCAGTACCAGCAGGAACCCTGGATGCCAGAGGGGTATGGTATTTTACATATACATGAATATATCCTTTGAAATAAACCCTGAAGAAAGTCCTTGCTACTTGAAACGTTTAGGTTTCAAACTGCATGTCCTTTTCAGTTGGACTTATCTATTTGTTTATATTATTATTTCTATGCATAAGGAAAGTTCTGCCTTCACGTCTATTATTTTGATTCATACGGTATATATTTCTATCTTAAAGAACAAATGGCCATAGCACACAGGCTCTGTTAGAGCAGTGGAAAGATGATTAAGAGGCTCTGCATGAACAAACCAGGCAAAAACTAGAAATTACAGATCAGTTGGGGTCAGCCAAATACATTTATATTCCATGACATAGCATATCATTACGGTCGATGATAGTTTCACCCAAGTATAAAACATACAAAATATAAATAGATTTGGCTGACCCCCCATTATCTGTAATTTTTGGATTTTGCCAGGTTTTCTTTTACAGAACCACTTAATCATCTTATCGCTGCACTAACAGAGCCTGTATGCTACGGCCATTACATCAGTATCAACAATATAAAATCAATAAGCCCAAAACAAATAATTATATGAAAAAGTTATAAAATAATCATGGTAATGCACTCTATGCATTTTAAACGTCCATGGTTGAACCCTAAATCCAATTTAATTAAGGCATGGATCCATTTTATTTTCAGCTAAATTGTTCAAGATGTATTAATTTGAAATGTACAGAGCAGAAATTGTATGAGAAAAAACATTTCATTCCTTTAATAGTTATCGTATCATGATTCACATTTTATTTCAGGAAATGTGGCCTTCAAGATGAATTAATTTAAAATGCATTGAGTGAATGCATGGTTAAATTAAGATCGATAATCAAGGCATGGAACTAATTCAATTTCAGCTAATAATTCAAGATGTATTCATTTGAAATGCATTGAGTAAAAAATTGTATGAGAAGGAACATTTCATTTTTTTCAATCATTATGATTCATGCTTTATTTCAGGGAATGTGGCCTATTCCAAACCAACAGCTCAGAGTGGGTATTTCGTCACCACTTCTGGTAGAGTCAGAGACTCTGGATATGCTGTGGATGGAAGAAAGTATGATTCTAACAATCAGAACCCAGATGATGAATGTACACGCAGTAATAGTACAGGAAAGAATTGGTGGTTTGTGAATTTAGGATCACTTCATGTTATTATTAAAATAACAGTATTCAACCAAAATGTAAATTGTAAGTTAAAAAGATGTATTTTATCTATGAATTCCATAATAAATAGTGGTAGAAAAATGAAAGCTGCATTCAAAGTCTATTTGTAACTCTAGTCTAGGTATTAACTTTTTTTAACAATGTCTGATGTGCAAAAAATGAACTGACAATTATTATGATTTCAGATGAATGGTTGACCAATTTTACTGTATACTTTGGTAATGATACAACAGTTGATAAAAACCCAGAGTTTGAACGCTTCCCTGGCACAGTTCCACTAACAAAAAGCATTGCCTTCCCGAAGATATTTACTTTAGGTCAATATGTAGGAATACAGTTGAATAAACCAGATATACCATTGCAGTTATGTGAAGTAGTTGTGGAAGGATACAAATATTCTGGCAAGTTTCTTTATGTTAAACTAGAAGGGAATATTAGCTATACATTGTACTTGAATGCGTTTTTGCCCTTATTCTGTGATGTAAATTTGATGTGATATTTGCTATATGAATAATCAAAACATTAATTTGGATGGACATAAGTTTTTTTTATTTGACCATTTTGAATAATCTGAAGCTACATGGGTGGAATTTGTTGATGATAATTTTTTTTAATTGGATGTATTCATCTTTATGTAAAGCTTCTGTCTTGTAATATGTTCCATGTCACACAACCACATAATGTATATAGCTATAACCAAGGATATTCATGAGTCAAATGTAGATAAAAAGCACTGTTGACCAGTTAGAGATGAAATATCTTTAAATGTTACTTTTCAATAATTACTTCCCTTCAAAGTCTGTGACAGTGGATGGTATGGGGATGGTTGTTCTGTGAACTGTCCACTGTTGAATAAATGTGAGCATGTTGCATGCAATGGACACTTGAATTATGACACTAAATGTACTAGATGTGAAGTGGGATATAAACTTCCTGATTGTAAAGGTAAGTTACACCATCAAATTATTGTATGGTAATGCCATAGGAACTCTTTATTCCTACAATAGATTTCACCATTTTTAAATGATGAAATTCATTGCTGTGGTATATAATAAATTATATAATATGTTAAGGAGCTTGTAGATGTGTCAGTCATGATAGTGTCATGTTTATGATTCTCATTCTCAGAACTAAGAAACTGTCTTTGACATTTAAAAGACTTGATTCTGTCAAACAAATTTATATTTGTTTTGGTAATAATGATCATTATATTTCTTTTCTAATTAAAAGTAAAAGACCTCAATAGAATTTTCTTGTACCATATTTAATAAACTAACTGTTTAGTCTCGTGCCCAGTGTTCTTTCTATGATCATCAAAAATATTAATCTTGGGTGCAGTTTTACCATTCAAACCAACTGATCTAAGCTCTGGCCCCAAAGGGCTGCCAGGGGTATCTCCAGTTATAGACAATAGAGTTGAAATGCTTGGTAAAACATAAGTAAACTTTGAGTAAACCTAAGGAAAACCCATACAATGGTCCTTTAATATTTTCTTTTAGAAAACACAATATGAATAAAAGTGACAGTGGTTAAAATGATTCACATTCCTGGGTGTGCTTTTTTATGCAGTCTAAAATAATACTTACACTTCCTTATTTTTTTATCTTAACAAATGTGCAAATTTAGAAGTGACAACATTACCAGATCCAGAGACAACAAAAGTCACTGATTCTCCCACAACACAACCAATCACAACAATGTCAACAACTACAACTACAACAACAACTACAAAAACAGCTACTACGTTATCACCACCAACAACTACGACTACAACTAAAACAACCACAACACCTAGTCCAACTACTTCAGTATCAATGACATCAACCTCCTCAAGAACTACAGAAGGAATGGCATTCAGCACAGGGTCCATAGCACCAACAAAAAAAGATGGAGTTGATATTGGATTGATTGTAGGAACAGTTGTATCCTTGATTTTGCTTCTTCTGCTCATATTGTGCCTTGTCCTAGTTGGTAAAAGGTGGGTTTATTCTTTGTTTTTTTACCAGGTGGCACTAGTCAATGGCCTCCCATTGGCATATATTAGAAACTTAAGAAGTATTTTAAAATGGTATAGGTTTAAGACCAGGTGGTACAACTATTATGATGATCATTATGATTAAAATCTAAAGAATAATTACTAGCCCTGTTTCATCTTTAGGAAAAAAAGACATTCACCTCAACCCCAAGATTGGTACCATGCAACAATAGATCGATCACAAGGTAAAGCCATTAGGATTTTTAATATTATACAAGTGAGCGTGAGTGAGTGAGTGTAAATATAAACCTTCTAAAACAGTGACAGGAACATTAATTTTGTGGCTTACAAAAATACAAGTGTTACCTTTATACTCACAATCTAAATTTCATGAGAATCGTGGAAACTTTAAGGAGCGGGAGGCATACTTGGCACCTCTTCAGTTAGGAAAGCCTGGCCTGTATTTGGAGTGTGTCTCTGTCCCCTCTTTAAAACCAATTGTCTCGTTACAGTCAAACATTTCATGTTACTATTTGTTAGATTTTTTTTTGCCAGTTTAGTATTTATTAAAACAAACTTAAAATCACATGAAATCATGATTTTTAATCCTGTTGTTTAAGGTGAAAATGTCCTTGTTAATAAAATGGTCAATCCACTTTATGCCGAGATCATTGCAGATGAAGAAACAACTTGCACACCACTGGCAGGTGGCAATGGTTTAAGGCAACAGAATTCTAGTAAAAGGAAAACAGGTGGGACAACATTTTGTTGATAGTTTTCTCCCCTTTTTGAACAGAAACTACTAGATATTGGCTTATTCATCTAATATGGGATGTTACATTCTAGTGATTAATTGTAGAATGGAGTAGTAAACACATTGACCAATACCTTAAAATAATGAATTTAAAAAAATGATTTATAATTATATGAAAATACTTATATATTCTAACATAGTTAAAAATTAAAGAATCATTTTGATACATGATACCACAATCAAAGTTATTTCAAAATTATAAAATGAAACTTCATAAATACACCAATTTGAAAGGCTATTTAAGTCCAAGCAAGATGTATGAGGTGTAGTCTTTGTCTTTCTATAATTACATAGAGATGTTTACATCAAATAATCAACACAAGAAGTATCATAAAAATAAGTCCTAAAACCAAAACAAAATACAAAAGGGAAAAAGTGTACAGTTTAAAGTTGTTCCAATTTATTGCAAAACATTACATTTGAAGATGCTTGTTATTTTATTAGTGTTTTTAAAGATAGTTCTGCCAGTCAAAGATGAGGATAAAAACAAAAGCCACAAAATCATGGTTGAAGATCTAGCAGAAGTTATTGAACAAATGGAGGAAGATGATGAATTTGAAGATGAATTTGCGGTACAAATATATTTTTACAATCAAAGTCCTGGTTGAACATGTATTCCAATTGATCCTTTACATATTGAATAAAATCTTTTTAGGCATCTTCAATCGGGAAGACATTTCATGTAAATTCATGATTCTAGACCTATTATTCTAGCCTTATTATTGGTCAAACTTAATCAAATAATTGAACTGAAATCTTAATTTTTCTAAATCTTTTTCTGTTTCTCAGGCCATAGAATTTGGAGCTCGTAAGCCAAGCCTTGTTAGTCGTAAGAGTGTAAACAAAATCAAAAACAGATTCATAGACATTCCTGCATGTAAGTTCATGGATTATTCATTCTCACCTAAGGCTCAAAGAATAACTTCAGTAGACATTTACTGAACCTAAAATGGTTGTAAAGGGTGTAATTAGCAAACTATTTGATTTTGCCTTATAATTCACAGGTACATACCCACATAAACAGTATATTAATTGTGGATGCAATTTAAATTTGACTGATGAACAAAAGAGCTTAATTTTAAAAGCTGCATTCTCGCTACGATATTTTCCAATCTGACTTGTGAAGGTCATTCTCATTGATTAAACATTGCTATACAATATATAGTTTAGTTAACTACCAATATTTTACTGTTAATTTATCAATTAATACATCTTTAATAACAGATGATGAATCAAGAGTAATCTTGGATAAAATTGAAGGGGATGACTGCTCAGACTACATCAATGCCAATTACATTCCAGTAAGATTCTTTGTACAATTATTCATTTAAAAAAACAATATAATTGCATGCACATTGATATAGTTTTTAGCACAAAAAATTCTGAATAACATTCCATTTTTTAGGGTTATCCAGACAAAGACAGATATTATGTGGCTACACAAGGTCAGTAGACATAGATTTTACTTGCATTGCACAACCTAAACATGTGTATTTACAATACAAATCATGATCATTTGGTCACAAAGAACAATTAAAAAGTAATATTTGATTGTTCATCAAAAGCAGCACATCACTAGTTTCATCTTTGGTTAGGCTTCTAAATAATGCAAAAAATATCTTAAAAGATATCTCATACTCTTAAATGTAGTAAAGGAGTTTTTGAATACATCAGATCACAAATACAGTAGCAAAATAAAGAGTCCAAAAATAATATTATACATAAGGCGACATCTGAGTCTCTATTGCGTTTTAATCACTTAGGTCCAAACAAATATACTAAAGAGGATTTCTGGAGAATGATTTGGCAACTGCAAGCAAACAGAATAATCATGGTCACCAACCTGTTTGAAAGAGGAAGGGTAAGAGAAGTGTTACATTTGGGACCAATTGACAAATTCCAGAAAAAAAATAAACAAACAATAGACACTTTACACAATGTAAGAGGGTTAGTGACTTAGTGTGTATATCAATGTTAAATTATTTTTATTTTTAAAGGATAAATGCTTCAAATATTGGCCTTCTATGGATGAACAAGATCATGTATATGAAGAAATCAAAGTGAGCTGTCAACATGTGGAAGAACTCGCTTTCTTTACAACTACTACTTTGTTAGTTCAAAAGGGGGTAAGTAGAGTGTATTTTGAACGCTTCTTCAAGTCATAAAAAGTGAAAGGTCAAAGAAGTGTTAAACTTTAATAGAAAACCAAAAACTTTCCACATTATTTATATTTGTTGTGGTTTTTTATTAGATTTGTACAAGTCTTTATATAATTATCTTTCAATTCTATAGGATATAGTATTTGAGGTCTACCATTTCCATCTCACTGATTGGCCAGACCATGGTGTACCAAAGTATCCAACAGTTTTACTGGAATTCAGAAATAAAGTCAGGTCATATGATGATGTAGCATATGGACCTATGATCACCCACTGCAGGTAGGTAAAAAACACATGATTTGATACAATCTTAAAAGTGAATGACACAGGCATTGGTTGTAGTTAAATACACTTTGGCATCAATTGAATCATCATTATCTTAAACAGCTTTGTGACTATCGACTGATCTATCTATTTCGATTAAATGTGCTTCCTGACACCCTTTTGGAAGCCAACATTGATTATGTCATGGTTAGATCCCCTTTTTGACAAACTGATGATCACTGAATTGAAAGATCTTAGATAGTGTCTATGTATGTAGAATATTATGTAGACACTCACTTTTATAGAACAAAATGAAAGATACATGTCTCTCTCTAATTGTTAAACCATTTATGATGCTTCCTTTTTTTGTATATCTCTTTGAATAAAGTTGGCTTTAATAATATTTCTCCTTTTCATTTTATAATTTCAGTGCTGGTGTTGGGAGGACAGGTACATTCATTGCCATAGAATGGGGTATTCAGCAAGCAAGAGATGAAGGATCTGTGGATGTGAAAAAAGTCACAAATGTAATGAGGGAATACAGACAGAATATGATTCAAACTCAAGTAAGCATACATTTTATACACAATGATAAAAACTCCGAAAATCATGTTTGCTTGATTTTATTTTCAAGACGAGTACATGTTAATATTTCATTGTTCTGGTGATGACTATGAAATATAGTCGAAATATTAACATGTACTTGTCTTGAAAATAAAATCAAGCAAACATGATTTTCGGAGTTTTTATCATTGTGTATTTTCTGAAATTATCAGTTGGCAAAGGATACATTTTATAGTCTACTACAAAGGGAAGACAGGCTACTACACTGGGCCTAGTTACTTAGTTTGTATGGTTATGGGATATTTTTGAAATTATTATTGAGAAGCCTTTATATACACAATACACAACTGAAAGAATATATGGTTCAAAATCATGAATACAGGTTGAATATAATATAGATGATAAATAGATAATGTAAATGTAACTTGACAGAAAAATACTCAGATCAGTCCAGTTTTTGTGAAAATTCCTGATTTCATATTCACATAAGCACTATATTTTCCCACCTGATATGTATTTCTTAGAATTAACAATGTCATTTCTAGGATATTTTGTATTTCTTGAAGACTCTGTGATAAGATACCCAAGTTCTTTATATCTATTTTGAATGAAAAATCTATTCAATCTAATTTCTATTTTAGGAGCAATATGAATTTGTGTACGAAGCTTTGTTAGAGGCCACCCAATCAGGGGATACACAGTTGCCATGTATACACCTAAAAGAGATATATGAAAGGAATTGCCTGGAAGAGGAGGATGGCTTCTCAGAAATTAGAAGGCAGTTTGAGGTGAGGGAAGAATATAATACAATCTATCAACTAGAATGCAGACATTGCAGTAATTTTGTAGAACAATTCTTTTCTATGAGAAATTTTTGTGTTTATCATAGATTACAAACTATTGAAGAAAATAATCAATCAGTCAACCGATCAATCAATCAATCAATCAATCAATCAATCAATCAATAAGAGGATAACTGCCATCTAAAACATTGATCTGTCTCATATAAAATCCTTATATTTTTTTCAGATGTTGGATCATCAAACCCCCATTCAAAAAACTGAAAACCTTGTTGGTGCAGACACAGAGAATGAACATAAAAACAGAGACATGTACATCATTCCTGGTAAGTGAGTCTTATTTGTAACCAGAAATTACATAGGTTTCTTTTGGACACAGTTTTTATATTAACCAGGCTGTATCAACTATGCATTAACTGCTTACATTGCATGTGGAACTATAGTATAATAAAAATGTTGCATTATTATATAGTTATCATACAGAGAAGGAAGTCAGGTGTGTTTTGAGGTGTGATTACAGTAGTGATAACTGATATAACAATGAATGTGTACACTCACAGTCAATACTGCATTCTGCTAAATGACCTTTGCTATAAGCAGTGGGGGGAAATGTAAATGATAAAAAGAACAAAAAACACCCCTCAACAAAATAATGTAGTCATGATAACCTAATGATTTTGTGTGTTTCTTACTTTTTTAGCTAACAGTCTAAGACCTACTCTAGGATTGGAAATTCCTGAATTAGAAGGGCAAACTGATTACATCAATGCTGTCTATGTTAATGTGAGTAGACAGTATTAAAATGCATTCTTGAATAAATTCCTTAGTTTGGTAAATGTGTTAAATGTATAAAGTTATTATTTAACCAAAACTAGAAAGTTTATTTACTTTAGTAAACTTCCTAGTTTTGGTTAAAAAAAAAACACCTTTATACATTTAACAGTATTGCAATATTAAGGACAAATAAATGCATTGTTTATATCATTTTCTGTGATCAAAATTAAGGGAAAATCAAAAATTAATGATGAAAAGGACCAAAAATAAACCAGCAAATGTCACTTTAAAATTAAAAAAAAGATTTTTTATCATGATTTCTTTTTAGGGTTACCAAAGGAAAGATGAATATGTGCTGACACAAATGCCACTTCCCCATACTATTCCAGACTTACTTAGACTGGTTCTTCATCACAAAATAAGTACTATCATTATGCTGAATGAGATGGATGGAACAGATGAGGTAAGGCATTGGAATTGAAATAGGTATATGGTTAATTAATAGTAAGTATGAAATGAAAGAAAAAAATGAATTTAAGTAAAAATACTACATCTATGTCATTTCTTTTCCCTGATAACTGTGACCAGATAGGCTTATACTT
>JAVSBT010393291.1:0-25668 GCA_033118115.1 Pharyngocirrus eroticus
TGCTAGATTTTGGATTTCTGCAGCTTTACTTTCCCACCAGGTGTTTTTCATTTGCCTGAGTTCAGATTGAAGTTTAGACTTTGCTTCCTTGAAGTTTTGAACCACCTGTATTGAAGACGCTCCAGCAATGAGTGCACTGTGGGCCTTTCTTTTTTCTTCTAGTAATACCTGTATCTTAGCATCATTTTCGTTAAACCAATCTGCATGTTTTCTTGTTTGCCGGCCAAGAGTATCTAAGGCTGCATTGTATAGTTTGTCCTCGAAAAATTTCCAGTTCTCATTTATAGTAGCTTCTGGCAGGAAGTTAAGGCCATCCAAATTATTTTTCAGGTTTTCTACAAGCTCTTTTTTGACTAGTATAGATTTCAGCTTAGCCGTGTTGATTTTTTTCGGAATTACAAATGAGGTTTTGCTTTGAGGAGGCTTGATATAACTACTGACATTTAAACTGTCAACAGTGAGTGACACTTTGCACATACGGTGGGTGTTACACAGCGACTGTCATTGCTTTGCATATACTCTCTAGAGAATGATTATTAGATTAGAGTGCAACAAATTTCAAAATAACAACCTTCTTATATCAAATTAAATAACTTGTTCAGTTCATGATATACTCTAAGATACTCTTTTTCCATGTTTTCGTGCTAACCTTATTTCTCTTGTCAAACTTCGCGCTTTCTGGAACCCATTGATGAAATGTGCAATACGTCATCAACCTATGAGTTGAATAGCGCATTTTACATACGGATTGTTTACGTTTGGATATAGAAGCCGGTCTGAAAATAAATATCCAAAGACATCAAAATGAGTAAGGCTCATCCACCAGAGTTAAAAAAGTAAGATTTTGTTACTGATATTATCTTATCATTCAGGCATGATATTTAATGAAAGATGTTTTTGTTCCATTAGAAATTGGAAATGTATACAATGCAGGGCTCGCAAATCAAGCTATTCATCAACAAAGCCGCGAATCAAGTTTGTCTTTTACCATAAATTATGCAACTGTATATATAGAATTATCAGGTTGATTTATGTTGTAGCCTATTTAATCCATTATGTGAAACTGAAAGTGTTTCCATCCATACTTTTGACCATAACTTCAATTTACGAAATATATCTGGCACTTTTCACCAATTATCGCTCAAAAAGATGTTTTGCCGATCTCAAAATGTCCTGGTCTACATTATATATATAATTTTGTTATATTCTAGGTTTATGGACAAGCGGTTGACATGTGAGTTCCAAGAGACATTATTGAAATATAGTGTTTACCATTACAACTACCAAAATAAATATATCTGTTTACATTCAATAAGATTTTATAAAGGCACCCAACTTTCCATGTTTGGCAGCACCATGCATGATAAAGAACATCCTATTTTACATATCGGGCCTACTCATGCTACTGTCTTGCAAATTGCAGCATTAGAACGTTATTTATCTTCATCTAGACTAGTCATGTCAATAAATTTGGAAAAAAAATTGATTCTCAGATCATATGCATTTTCACTCATGAATATGATTGTTAGTTTTTTCGATGTTACAATATTGTGGGTTTTTTTGCAGTGAAGATCAATGGTGCTCGGTCAGTATCAGGAATACTCAGAGGCTTCGACCCCTTTATGAACCTTGTTCTTGATGAAGCTGTAGAGGAAAAGAAGACTGGAGAGAAGCTCAATATTGGAATGCTGGTAAGAAAGACGTATCAAGATGTATCATGAATAATGTTGAGATGAGAATGTTATTTTAACAAATGTCATGGTTCCAAAAGCTTTGCTGTGTTAAAAATGTAGAATAATTAGTGATATTCATTGTGTAAAATAGTTCTAGTGAATGAAAGATTCATTGTGTAAACTCAGAACAAAAGTATATCTTTTTGTATCTCTTCAATCATTTTAATAATAGTTGGATTGTCATTGACCAAAATAACTGAAGGTAATGTTTTGTAGAGAATGAGGCACTTATCCATATATTTTTCCATTTCAGGTTGTGCGAGGAAATAGTATTGTTCTTCTTGAAGCACTGGATAGGATTTGATGAACTTTGCTTTTACTTTGGATTTCTATTTGATGCAAGAATGAATGGACGTGTAGGATTTTCATTGAGAGTAGTGAATGGCAAGAGTAGTATGGATGTATATTCATGAAATGTATTTCACCCATGCATCACACTCCAAGGTATTCCATTGTCAAAAAGTGGATACTATACCGTGATTTCGGGTTATTTGTATCATTTTTTTTAAGGAGCAACTGTTTTTACAAATGTGACAGGGCTTTCTTAACATTGCTGAATAACTGAAATATATGGATAACATTACAAATTTTGTAATATTTCTATGAAGAATTTAATGTAACTTTTGAAATAAATGTGTGTACTTGTATGATTTCTAAAATATTGTTATTGGTTTTTTTTATGCAGTTTATTAGTGAGGCTTGTCCAAGTAAAACATAAAATTGTATGTAAATATGATGTATTTTTATTGCTCCAGAGTAAACCATTTAAAAATCTTTCACACAATTCATAATCATATTTATGGAGTTTACAAAAATAAAGACAGCTGTTTTCTGCAGTCCACTGTTAACATGGAGACTGTCATTCTAAATAAGAGGCAAAACACCTAATTGATTTCCTCCACCTGCAGGTCATAAAGTCTTTGCTGCATTACTCATTTTATATGATTTGAACTTACAAAACACCACAAGACATGTATATCCTTAAAAAAAAATGCAAAGAAAATCGAAATAATATAATTCATGTAAGGATGGTAATCCAACAAGACAAAAAAATTAAGGCTGACATTGCAAGCCCTACTGGATGAATTTCTTTTACACCTGGTTACTGGATACACCCCTGAAGTTGATTAAATACTGATATGGCTGTGCACATCTTCCTACGCTGGTGAAATATAACACTGACCAGATTTGTGTACTTTTTACTTGTCTTGCTTTAATGACGAAAGTGGTAACTTTTAATAACTCGACAGTTTTTCTTTGAAAATAAAGTGTAGTAAGATATTGTTTCCAGCCTGTAATAGAACATCCATACAAAAAGAATTTCTCTTTCTCAACATTTTTTCATGATCATAGTATATATACAACCCATGGCCAGTAGTTCTTTTAGAAGTACAATTTAACCTGGGAATAAACTGCTATACATTCAACTGTTGTAAATTCTAGTCAAACCAAAATTTGCTCAAAAAAAGATGCTAAAGCTAGAATGTATATTACAAAATTACAGATTAAGTATTCCCCTTTTAACTCTCAGTGTAAATAGAAAAGACATTCGCAATAAAAATTCACACAGCTTTAGATTAAAATCATTTTGAAGAGAAAATATAATTTAAATCTTTACCCAGTATACACAACACTTTGTACATCAAATGTGGACATTTTCCATGCCTTCCATTCTACTAAAATACAGTATGCATAGATGCCTTTATTTGTTTAAATTACTCTTGTTTCTCATTTGCAATTTTTTTTTTTTTTAAATCGAATTAAAAAGAGAAGTAAAGTTCTACTTTGATGCCCTTCATATAAGAAGAAATGTTTATAAAAGATATGCAATCGAAAAGTCTATCACCGTGGATAAATGAAGTAAAGAAAAAAAATTAATGGAGTATTATTGTTAGTCTTTGAAACCTCAAAAGCATGATATGCAAAATGTTATTCTAACCAAAACAGGAGAGAAGCAGTACAATTTTAGGTATTTTGGATTTGTAGTCTGACTGTTTTGTTTGCGCATATCTCCATCAATGAACACCATATTTTTGGAGATTCCTTGGTTCTTTATTTGTGTTTCCTATTTAAATTCACTTTTGTGTTAAAACCAATTTGTGATTATATTTTGTCTGTATTCGCACTGTAACATTTTTTATTTCTTTGACAAACTTGAGCCTTGTCCCACAAACAGAACAATTGTCAAAAGTGCAAAAGCTAGTTGAGTTTTGTGCAGTGAAAATAAAATAGCAAGCCATCCAAATTGCCTGTTTAAGTCATAAAATTATTCCTGATAATCCACATTTTTAACTGATTGTCTTGTACTCTTAGTGCGGGATGAGCGGGGTAAAGTTCCATAGTGGTATGCCTGTTGAAAGGAAAAGAAAAATCAGATGAGCATAGTTAAAACAGAAGCTATAGGCACATGTACACTTTATTCTTGCTTCAGATGTTTTGGCTAAGGCTTCATTATTGTTAAGAGAAACTATGCTTCAAACAGGTACAAATACAGAAGAAAAAATGGTGCCTCAAATCAAATGAATAATTAAAACCAAGTCTCTTGAAGAGAAAATACTTAAAATTTAACCAAAATTGGACAAAATAAAACATATCATTTGCTAAAGAAATGGTTCCAACTAATAACTATCTTAACTAACTATAAGCATGGAAATTTCCAACATAAAGAAAATGTCAATGTGAAATATAAAGCATAGCATGTTAAATAAAAAGTATTACGATCAAAATTATAACCAGGTAAAGGTTGGTGAATTAATGTGCCACTTCAGATTTTCTGAGCGAAACCTAAAATAAAGTTACAATTTTATCACGGAACCATAATAGAAAACAAACATAATTTGGATTGAATGAGTAGGGATAAACTTGAAAAAGAAAAAAAAATCTTCTTGCAGCATAAAAAATTATTCAATATTGCAGGAGAAAAAGTACTGAAAAACATTCGAAATGGGTATGGGAAAAAATAATTTACAATATCTGATGACCAAACTGTTGTCTCAAGACAATCACTATCATGCAAGTGAGATGAGCATAGATGCAACTTGGATGGATATATTCCATTCATTAAAGATGTTTACAATAGTGTTTTAAACAGTGGTCCAAAATAAAACATAATATCATGCCCTGGAAGCAGGATATTGGGGGAAAATCAATCCAAGACAATGGGCAAACGTTATGAACTGAAAATGTTGTTTCAAAATACTTTCAAGCAATGATCAGATCACTATGTAAAGGAAAAAAATCTGCATACAACCAGTCAAATAATCAATCAAATGTTAGTAGCCTGTAGAGCAATATCTGTAGGCATTACTATTAGTGAGGGAAAAAATTATAAACAAAAGTTTTCCAATTGCTACTTCAATTTATAATGATTTTTTAACTACTTCTTTTAAAGATACAGAATCAGAGCATGCTTCATCTAGCTATAGCAAAGGGGATAAAAATACAGCAAAAATCATCTTGACATTGGAGGATTTGAATATACCATACTTTGACTTTGGGAGTCTTCATTTCCACTTTGAGGAATAAGAAGAATATGAAGACCGTGATCTCCAAGATGAGTAAGAACTAGTTGAACTAGATGGTGAAGAATATGATCTGTCATATCTTGAGGATGCAAGACTTGAAGCTGCGTGCCTTTTGGTTGTAGGAGAAGAAGGTGGAGTAGGTTCTGCTGAATCCTGTAGAACGAGCAATGATAACTTTTAATTTCACAGAACAGAGACTCCAAAAATCATGTTGCTTTGTAAAACTGACATAAAAACAACCTCGCTTTCCAACCAAACAGCTTATAGATAACTATTGTTGGAGATAAAATCCACACTAATGGATTGGAACTTGTTAGAACATAAATTTATGATATCGTTCACCAATATGAAGCTGGGACTTTTATCTCTATCAAATAAAAACTATTCATAAAGCTGGCCCCATTCTTTTATGTACTGTCCATCTCCAGGTTAATTGAATTTGATAACACAAATAATTGAGAGACTGGAAGACAAGAAATTATACTTCCAAGAAAAAGAGAAGGGATGTGACATTCTAGTGTATGTTGTTTCATTTACGGTGGACTATTAAAAAGCAGGGAATCTTACACCAAAAATGTATCCAAATAGTTGAAAGCACTGTCACAGTAACAAAACCAAAACAAAGAGCATTACAAAAATATACATTGACAAAGCATAAAATATGAATGTAAAAGAAGTGTAAGAACAGTTGCTGTGATATGTGAACTTTTAAGCCTGAAATACCCAAGGGCATAATGTATAAAAAGACAAGTCCTTTTCTGAATACCAATTAATGTTATGGATGCAGAAGCTGTTTGCCTTAAGAAACGATAACAAGTTCATTGACAACAATCATAAGAATATGAAATACCCCAAACAAATCATAATGATATTTTACAGTAGATATAGTTACATTAAACAAAAACCAGTCCTTTGTTTTCAATGATCCATTTTGAAAACAAATCACAAGTAAAAGAACTTAACTCGCCTATTTTTTTTTTTGTACAAACAGCTTCTGCATTTGCAACCATCCAAATATTTATCTTTTTTTTATTGAAACAAGAATATTCAAATGTGTAATACAGTATGTAAGACAGGCATCACTCCCCCAAGCCACAATAAAGTGCAAGAAGAATAACATATGGCCAATGAAAATACAGTATTGAGTATAAACCTAAATGTTGTGTATACCTTTCTTAAAAAATACTAATCGGACTCGGGATAATAAGTGTTCTGTAAGATAAAAGATGTGAATAGTATGATATTTTTAAAAGGAATAATTGCCAGGTACGGGAATGATTTGAATGCCTTATTACTTTTATATTCACAAGGGTAGGGTGGGATACAAAAGGCTTGACTTCATATACAAGGTTTAAATAGGAATCAGATTTGCATTTTAAATGTACCTCATTCAGCAAATTTACTACAGCACAAAGACAAAAATAGCAAAGGACAAATATTAGATCAGGTATGAAAATGAAATTTATCAAATATAAAAAATAAATAAAAATTAGATTACCGTTTGCATTATGCATTACTTTATATACTAACACTGCATATAAATGTAATGAAATTATATAGGCCAAATAAAAACAATAAATGCTCTCCATGTTAGATACTTTTACAATAAGCAAAGCTCTATTGTAACAAAAAAATTGAAGGACACTCATGCATATAGAATACAATTCTATGACTTTCCTCAAATATTATCTAAGTATATTGTCTGCACATAAAATATATACATACATGCATTTTTCATCGACTACACTAGTGTTTTTTTTATAAAACATTACTTTGTAACAACCAAAGCCAATAATATCACAGACGCATTGTAAATAACATCTAACATACCTCTTTATGGGAATATGCTTTTCTCGATGACACTCTCTTTTCACTTCCTTCATATTCTTCCTTTTCTTCTACTTTCTGCAGTTCTAAAATACAAAAGAAATAAAAATGTCATATCAAAAAATAGGAAATAAAAATACATTATAAATTTTGAGATTCTAGATCGATTGATTAAACAGTTGTAAACAGGATTGAATTTATTAACTGGTAGTACAAGATATTCATCAGCTGTGTTCAATAACTATCCCATCGTTTTCAAACTAAAATGATTGAGCATATAAAATTCATGCAGAACAAAAAGAGAGGAGAAATTTGTCTAAATAAAGAAATATTTGGCTAAATTCACATGTAATGAATTCTAAGCTCAATTTCCGTAAAAATTAAAGTTGAGGTGAATCTCAAGGTGGTATGTCAACACAGAGACAATGAAAAAAAGCTCTTAGAAACAAATTTCTTTTTCTTTTGTTGCTTTGTATGTAAATGCAGAAAGACAGAAAGGAACTGTGACATCAGCAAATATACAACAGACAAAAATCAAATAATAATAAATCTATCAAATGTAAGATTTTTTTCCCACTCAAATGAAAAACCAGAACCTGATCTTTCAAAAAAATGTGTATTCAATGAAAATGTCTTCAAAACATGATAGACCAAGAAATAGAATCACATAATCAAAAGAGCTAAATATTAGCAAAAAAAGACAGCAGTAAGAAATACATAGGGGTATTACAAATGGATAAAGTGACTCAGTAACCTTCTTTGGTTTTTCTTTTTCCTCCCTTGTTGCGATTTTTGTTTGAATCTGAGGCCAGAACAGGATTTAAAAAAAAGGTAGTTAGTACACATTAGCACTGAAAATTACATCCAAGATATCTACCCATTATACATTGTTTAATACGCACTGTCAATAACATTAGATTTATGTGTTATTCATTTTGATTATCAGCTTTACCATTCAACTACTTAAGTATATTCAATTATGCTTTATGCAAACACCTTTCTGTACTTGACCAAAAGCCATATATTCTAATCTTCATTATATAGTCTTATAGGAGAAGAAATTATAGGTCAAGCACTCTCAATAACATTTTTGATATACATCCAAGAATATGCTTTTAAATCTTCCATGAGTGACTTCAATAGTAATTCATCCTGTGAGTGTGTGTGTAAACGAAATAAGTTTTTAGTAATGGACCTTATTTTGCCTTTACTCACTTTGGCCTTTTCTCAATCTGACTTGGGAATTATCATCTCCTCTCTCCCCCATTTCTTCTCTATAGCTTTCTTCAATCTCTCTGTTGTCTGCAAAAACAATAATGATTTGAGAAAATTAAAAATCCATACTCATTACTAGTATGTATTCTAGTAAAAAGTAGAAAATATTCTAACATTTAAAATAAAATAATTACTTTATAATATTAAATCAATATATAGCAGTGTCACCCACAAAAAGATATATCTTTCAACGATAATCATTTATAATATTGACTGAGACAATCCAAAGGCTGTTGTTATAAGAAATAGTGTGCATTTGGCTATAATTTCTTACCAAAATACCTGCTAATAAAATCACAGTATATATAAATCTACAGTGAGTTTATGCCCATGTATTCAGATGTGATATACTAGCAATATATACACAGAACCTCTACATTTTCAAATCATTTAAAGACCGAAAAAAAACAGGAACCAAAGTTTCATATTAAAAATGAAATTGGAATAAATATCATTAAGTTCAATGCACTGTGTCACAAACAGTTTACCCTCATCTGGGAATAAATTTTATAGATCCCTGACTCACCAACGTCATCCTCATCCACTGAGGGTGATCTTTCATACACTTGTACTCCTTCACCATCTTGAGATATATCATTCATACTATAACTTTTTTTCAAGTGATCAGCAATCTTAGTTTGTCCCTATAAAGTTAAACAGAAAATATTCTCAATAGTTAAAGATGAAAACTTTTGACTTTGTAACAATTACAAGGAGCTTTCTGATTATGTCTGTAATCTTTGTCAATCTAACTGGTTAGATGAATCTACATAAGAATTTGACTGTTCTTAGTCTAAATCTCAGTTCACAAAATGGGGGAGATTTAGACTGGCAGAGATTAGAATTTTTATTCATAAAAGACTAGAAAGTATATTGGGTAAGATTCTACATGAAATTAATTCTATATGACTGGATAATGCTTAACACTGGTGCTAGATAAGTCCAGTCTTTCATTCTCATATCTAAACCAGATACTATAACAATATTTTTCCAATAAAAGACACATGCATGCTTGAATTTTGAAAAATAACCGTGGGCAGTGAATACAATTTGAACCACTTATAAAGATTTATATAATACTTACTTGAATAGCTGTATTGACCATAACTTCTTTAGCCAACTGAAAGCCCTTTACACCTAAACTCATAAAACCCTTATACCCTTGGTCACTTGCTTTTGCAATGTAAACATCTATATCCTGAAAAAATCAGATAAAGAAGCAAGTTTGAAAATATAGAAAATAATAATGATAATAACACAAGCAATTCAAATAGCGCCTTTTTTTTTATCAGCTCATCATTCAATTGGGCTTTTTCCGAATCCTAGATTTGAGAGACAGAGTGCTGCCGTTAAACAGCCTTGGAAGGGAAGTTTGTGATAATCAGACTCATGTATTGTCAATGTCCATCTGGGTTTTTTGCATGCCAAGTGATTATTATTTATCACAAGGAGTCCCAATTTTTAGTCTCATACGAATGACATCTTGAAAGCCAGTGAAAAAAACCATTTCACATAAACCTGTCTTGTTTCAAATAGCAAACTGAGCATGCTACGAATCAGGTCATTATAGCTTTCTAAATCATGACAACATATTTTTGTTACAACCAAACTATTAGTGACACCAAAAGATAATTAATTGGCAACAGCATTAGCTGTCAGATGGATTTCCAAATTATTGTAATTAATGCACTTATAATTATGCAATGTATTTTTATTTTCATATATATTGTGTTCATTCATGCTTATTTTACCTTGTCAGACCTGTTATTATATAAAATTTGTTTGTGTAAAAAGACTTACATAACACGTCATACATTTTATGATTATGGGTAACACAATAAAATATGCAACATTCTAACAACATTGATTTTCTCACCTTTTCTCTTTTAGAAAGTTGAGGATGAACAAATTTTCTGTACAAAATACTGGCACCTTTTGTAGCTGGTGATAACAGCCATAGCACAAATAGAATTTTCATTTCATAGTAAAACGGCAGCCTGTAACAAGAGAAAAAAGGGTAACAAAACGCATTAAACAAAAAAAATAATTCACATCTGTCAATCCTTTGAATGTACCATGTATAAACATAGTCATTCAACTCTCTGATCATACATATCTACACTTACAGCCATCTATTGACCAGCTGCTAAAACTAAACTTTCACATTTTTTGACATTTGTAAGGACAAGAAACATAACATGAATAAATGCCAACTTGTCTGGGTTTTCTTCCATTTTCGCAATAATCTAGGTTCAATCATTAGCATGTCCTTGGCACTGTTATTTACACTTACCATGCTATCAATATATCAGCAAATGTTTCTATGCATGTAAAGAAGGCAAAAACAATCCAATACATCATCCATTTTACCTAGAAGAAAAGGTTAAATGAAAAAACATAGTCAATATCAGATTCTCTACACAAGTGTATACAGATTTATGAGCAATTTTAATGGCAACATTTCAATGCTTGCAAATGTCAAAACATTAGTTAGGAGATTTCTTGGTTTGATACTTTATAATAGGACAACATAGAGGCACTACCACAAGTCAGGTGCCACCAGACAAGCCATACCATCCACTAGATTCCGACTAATGGTGGTCAGTACTGGATGGTGGATTTTTTTCATAATGTCCCGGGTATAAAGAAATGCCTATTGTTCAGATAAGTTTGGACAGTGTTTTTTGAGTGTGGACTAGTCAGTTTTATCCTTGTGCAATGTATGTTCTGAAGTCATGAGCTTGACATCAGTGGGTATTTTTTTTCCTTTGTGGAATACCACAAACTGCTCCATTTAAATGACAATGTTACTACTTATTTTCCTTCACTCATCCTGTCTTGTTTTCAAACATCAAAGATATTCCTAGTATTACTCAGGACATAATTTCTTTTAAGTTTTTACGTGACCCCCCCCCCCTCTTCTACACATGATAAATCAATGCTTATCTTTCAGCTAATGGGATTGTATTTCTGATTGATTCTGTGCAAAGAGTTCTGTGCAAGAGCGCCTAAATAATAGACCATAAAATGTAGGAAATCCAGGGCATTTGAGAGTTAGACAAATAGTGTTTCCCAGGGCACAACATATTTAATTTGCACCAGATCAAAATGAGCATAAAGAGTTGTCCCAAGAAGAGAGACATGTCCAAATTTGTCAAAATAGCATTATCATTTCATTTTACTTATTCTCCTCCCACACACATTTACATAAAAACACAACAGAAAAATATATAGCGATGGGAAAGAGATTAAAACGTCAGTAAGTATACCAGTACATTTTCAATTTCCAAAATAATTGCATGGTTTGTTGTCAGAATTGGATATGGCTGTATCAACATTCAGGGAATTCATAACATGGGGTGCATGAACTTGTTCATTGTGTCACAGTACAACAGCTTTTTAATGCCTGTTGTATTACTCTGTTCATGTTAATGATACATAAGATATTTATTCAAGTAAGATAATCACCAGAGGCATGTTGTACTGCCTGAATTAAAATAATTCTAAAAGGATTAATTGTTCAACCAAATGCAATCATTTTTGTTCAGATACATTTAAAATGGAATGTATGGCAGTCCTCCCCTACCCTCCATGTTTTGTGGCAATATGGCAAATTCTTGTGCTTGCCATTTATGTTTTAGATTACCACTCACATATCATTTTATCTTGAAAAATCAATAAGAAACATCTGAGGCCATCCCTTTTTTGTTTGAAACATCAATCAGTACAAAAATAGACCAGGTTTGAGAGTAGATCAAATAGAACAGAAGCCTAGAAGTAAAAGTTCAAAAGTACATGGATCCATACCATGCAGCATAATTAGATACTTACATATTCTCTGACATTTTTCGTCTTCACAGCCTTGAATGATGAATATGCAGGGTATAGGGTCCCAAACACCAATCTGAAAGAGTGATAAATAATCATTGACATGATTTTGGTATAATTTAAATCAATTCATCAAAAACAGGCGGTACAGCATGGCATGTTGCAATGTATTGTCAAAGTGTTGAACAGCAGTTTGACTGATATTCAATTAGAAAAAGGTTTGGATATCAGCTTTAGAGAATTCATCTCTCTTTTATCCTATGTCCCTTTCACATGAACCATGTTCAAAGCAGTGCTGCACTCTAGCTCATAACTATGATATTCCTGGAACCCCTTTCTTTATTCTATGTTGAAACACAGGAGACAATGCTCTAAGTCTTCCCTGTGCTATGATCGAAACTCATCCGGTGAAAGTTTTTAGCTCAATTGTAACACCAGATTACATTTTGGTAGCATCCAATCAGCAACTATCAACAATTATTTAAAATAAATAAATTCATCAGTTCCTTTAGCCATTAGGCTTTCCGATGACCTAACACACTTATGCCAAGTCAAATTCTTGATCCTTCATTATGATAAGCATACTCAGGAAAACAGCAATTTGCCAAACAATAAATCCTTGAAAAACCCATTAAGATATTTTCTGTCTTTTATAGTACAAGTCTCTCCTTTTCCTCCATGGAAACATTAGGGTCCATTTGATAACACACTGTTATTACCAGCTACAAAAAGTGTTGTCACCCTTGTAAAGCTATGTGGGCACCACTACGTCAAACACCTTTATCTCTACACTTGAAGAAAATTAAATACTCAAGCTGCATGGGAAGGTTATTGTAAGTATATGTATTTTTGGAAACACCAGTGGCTAGAATCAAGGCAGCTAGTCTGCAACTCTGTATATATCTCATTTTAAGGCTTGGCAGTCAAGATAATATAACCTGCAGAAGAGATAACCTACATCTTTGCACATACATCTGCTCAAGGATTTGTGTATTTTTGACTTCCTTGCGGAAAAGGTTACCTGACCTTGTTTACAGCAGAAGGCAGCTGAAGAGGCCTAGAGCTGCTATGGTAATGAAAAACATTTCTACAAAAGCATAGGAAATTAACATCACATATGTCAAGATGGCTCTACTTTTACTAGCCTATCCTGAGAACGTTGATGGATATGCATGCAAATAATTTGTAGTATAAAATGGCATACAATTATACACGTTCAAAGGAATAAATTATCAAGCACAGTCAATACCATTAACAAATGAAAATGCAGGAAAATAATGTATACAGGTGGTATCCAGGTCCAAAGGAATAAATTATCAACTACGGTCAAAGTGATTAACAAAAAAAATGCAGAGAAATAATGTACTGTATTCAGTACTAATGATATAGAGGTCCAAAAGAATAAATTACCCACCATGGTCAAAATAATGAAAAAAATACAATGATGTGCAATACCTGGCTTCAGTCATGACACAACATGTATTCATGAACAAACAATAAAAGTCAATTAACGAACTTTTAAAACAGTGTGTATACATAGATGTGTATCCATACAAGCCATATACCAACACATTTTTTATATTAATTTCAAAAACTTAAGATACAAATATATTAGCCATAAAAGATAGAATTTTATGAAAACTGAAGAGTACCAGATTAAATAAAACTCTTGAATTTGATTGTTGTTTGTTCCTTCACAAAAAAACAAAGGAAAAACTTTAAGGGTTCAATCAGCCTACAAGTAACAAATTTATTATAGAAACATTATCTTTAAACCATGTACCAATACTATAGAAGCCAATGTTATATTGGGTGGGGTGGAGTGACCAGTCTAGGTAAACAAAGATAACTTATAAGTATAAATTTAACTTGAAAAGACAAAGGCCTTATATAAAAGGGGGGTCATCAATTAATTGGAGCTACGCAGTAAACAACAGTCAATTATACATGCATAGAGAGAATGTTTATTCAACATCAATTATTCCATCTAAATTCCTAAAATTATGAATCTTATTTTAGAAACCCATTTTGAAATATCTGTGACAGCAGAGGGAAAAATCCACTGTTCTATACTGGACACAAATCAGAATAAAGTGCCCTGTATGGATCATCTGTCCCACTACATTTGAGACATTTCACAAGGCCAAATAATACTTTATAAATAATAGACCCTAGGGCTAAAAATATGATATCCACCACTTACAGGTCTTTACCATAAAGAAATTTCAAATCTTGATGACTTTTCAAAATAAAAATATTCTGGCATATCATGATTATTCAGAAAACGAAATAAGGTTTAACATGTATGTATACACTATGGTTTGATAAACATACCCTTCCTAGAAATCCTTTCTTTTTGTTATGATTGTTAACAAGGTGTCAGAAAGGTACCTTGTTTTTCAAGCTGAACTGCTTAAAATAAAACAACAATAGACAACTCAATACTGACATTGTCATTGAACAAGTTAGAAATAAAAGTTTAAAAACACTTCAAGCTTATCTGCTATATAATTCAAGACTAAGTAATATTTGCTAGTACAGAAGGTACCAAGAAAGAGCTAACAGTAACAGCTTTTAGCATCAAGCCACTATCACTAGTTCTGCGTATACCATAATTTCCTCTTTGTGTATTCACAAGTTCATACAAGGTGAGGACAAACAAAGATATAATAAAAGGGCATATATACCTCTGTATAAATGGTGGTTCAACTTCATAATTGGTATAATTCTGTGATTCATTGTAATCACTTATTACACAATAGGCCAACTTGAACAGATAAGAATAAGCTTTTAAGCTATTTCCAAGGAGCTTGATTATTACAGATGATTTTATAAACTACATGTAGTCTACTTATTCAAGAACTATTAACCATCATAGAACTAGAACTGGAAACTGGTCACAAATATCATAATTGTGTATCCACACCAAGTGTATGTATTTTCACAAGTCAAAGGTTGTTTTAGGATGTGTCAATATTTTGCCTATCCTGAGAAATGAAATACTTTGAAATATCCTTAAAAAAATATCTTACACCATGTTACATGGAAAAGCTTTTCACTTATCTGAGACCTTATCAGCCAAGACAAACTTTTTAAAACATATCTAGGTGGGTAGTCAACAAATATTGAAGAAATTAAATCTAGATTAGTTTTGAACAATGAGCATACGTCAGACATCATAACAAGATTCTACAAGTCAAAATCCACTGTACAGGAATAATGAATTACTGATATTTGAGACTTTCTAATATTCAAAATTCCAACTTTTTATTTTTCTAATATATATGATTTCAAATTGTGTATTTCTAAGACACATGGTCTCAACTGGTCTGCCACCATAGGCTCTATTTCTTATTATCTGGATGACACATCACCATAAAAAAAACCATGGACAGCTGACATCAGATATGTTTTCAAAGAATATAGTCATGATATATTGTGGCTCCACAGTACAAAGGAATTCTTTATAGTGTTATATATAACAATATGTTCATCAGTCTAATCAAACAATTGATTATGTCCAAACTCTTTGATATGTCTAGGGTCTAACTTAGGAATAAATTGACTACTTTGTTATTCTTAAAAAAATTGTTGGGATTTTATATAAATAATTATGCAACATTTCCACAAAATGAAAGTAACACAAATTAAAAAATAAGATTTCAATGCATTTTATCATATCATATCCAACTCTATACACAAAGGGTTTATATTATAAGGTTATCCATCCATTCGATGATGACTATCTGCCTCTAGCGATTTGTTGAGAGACCCCTTTCTCCTACATCTCTTGTCATGTAGCTGGTTGTTTTGCCTCAAAACTTTATATTATACCTCCTTTGTCTAAAATCAAAATTAATCACAAATTCAATGTTGAGTATAAGAGTAAAATTTGAGAAAAAATGGTCTCTTCTGGAAGATATACAAGTTTAAACAATCCATGCTTAAGTTTCTGTTAGAATAGTGCAACAGTTGTACAAGTTGAATCTTATGATTAAAAATATTATAATATCCCCAAACATATGAATAAATGCCCCCCCCCCCCCATCAATAGTTACTATCATAATACTAATTGAGTCACTCAGCTTGTAATAAAATGCTATTTATATTGAAATATAAAATATGATTTGTTAACATACTTGTTAAAAGTCCATTTACCTCTACCATAACTGAAAACCGATTGTTATTGTTTTACTAGCAGAAAACTGAAGGTGAGAGACAGTTAAAATTTTGCTGCCTACACTTTTTTTTACAATACTTCAAAGAATGCAACTGACAATTACATGGTCATATATGTGTAAATGTATATGTACCTAGCAAATTAACATATCAAATATCCTAATGACAGTCCTTTCCAACTTTCATTCCTAACCCTTAGTTACAAGCCACCTAAACAGTATCAGTATCAAGTGTGAAAATCAAACAGAAAAATTGCTGTATTATGATATTTTTAGTCTAGTATAATTGAATTACGTGTAAGTAAATGAATTGGTTCTTTTTATTTATGGGTCTATAAATCATTTGCATACAATATCACTATCTATATGCTGGTATATTTAAGTTTGACAATTATCTGTGTCTTCTTATTCTTCTTCTTCCGGTATACCCGCACAACATCAATTTTGATGGCTTAGGCAGGTCTCTCCCGAAGGAGAATTTTTATTTGTGCAGATAAATGTATCGTTTTCAACATTTATCTGGGTCTTTTACATGCCAGATGCTGTTATCCTTGACATGGAGCCTCGGTTTTTTGTCGTCAGGTTTATCTCAACTTGATTCCTTTCAAATCATACAACGTACATCCCCTAATTTCAAGAGGGAAAGGACATGCTTTACACAAAAATAGTGTATGATTAGGGTAGAAGCATGATAGATACCATCAGACTGATCTGATGTGAAGTTTGAAAAGAAATGTTCAATAATGATTATAAACATTGATGTATCGCAAATTAACAACAGTGCACTTACATAACAACTCTAGAAATCAACGCAGACACCATCTTGGAGATCAAATGAATAACCCCAAATCAACTAAACTGTGTTGTATGATCTCTTTTCAAGAATAAGTTTTCCGTTCACATTCCTCTTTCATATCTGGCAGCCATTGCCTTACGTCATACGTATGGAGTCACATGATCTCCTCAAGATTCTCCCTATGAACCAAAACAAAACTTCGCTTCAGATTCAAGTCTAAAGTATGACACATTTCATTAAATTTACCTTCTACAATCAATGTGGAAAAGCTTAATCGTGATAACTATTAGTATGTTTAACCTAATTTCATGGCCAGATATTTTGAAAAATATGCACATAATTCATAGTTTGTTACATTTTTCAAAATAAAACCTGTTGTGATTTTGTACTTCGTGCCCATTCCTTCTGCAAATAGGTACTTTTTTTCCTGTGTATTTTTAACTAATCATGTAATCCCCATCTACTTTTATACTCTCCACTGTAGGAAAAATAGGTAAAATACAGCTATATCAAAGTTAGATTTTGTCATATGTTTATTTCCTTTTTTATCTTGCTAATGCTTATAGTAGCGGAAGGATTTATTGTAACTTTGTGACCTTTCGACCCGACAACTTTACTCGCGTATTCTTCCACGTCGGATCTAGAGGGAGACACATTCCAGAGAATAACTTGTCTCACTTTATCATTAAAAAAACAGTGTGAATTCTTCAAAATGGATACGTAGGATTTATCATGGCATTTAAGTATAGAGAGGAAATTGTCGGGAAGCGATTTTTATCGGTTAGAAGTGCTGGAAAGTTTAAAATAAACAAGATTTCCGAATGGGAATGGCGAGCTGGAGTAGTTCGTGCAGTGTCCCAGAGAGATTCAAGTAACCCCGAATTATCGGTAAGTTTTTGATGATAGTCTCTTTATCCTGTAACATTTAAGCTCTCCGAAAATAAAATACCTATGTATGGGTTTAAGTTGGTCATATTGTATATATTATTTAGCATATTGTGATATCGTAAAAGCTATCTGAAATCACATCTTTAGTGTGTCTACATTTGCTTGCATATTGTGCTCTCTGTTAGTGTTACCATACGAGTCGATGTAAGTACAAACTTACTCGAACTAGATATTTGTTTTACCAGTTGTATTCAAAATCTGCTCGTACGAAGAAAAGAAAGACATATTTATAAGGACCAATATTAAAGGGACAGTATTAAGGCTTTGTCCATTCAGTAATGCAATATATATATTTTGTTTGAAGAACTTTCCTAATGTCCCAGTATGGGGGCTATATCAGTATAATGTAGAAACCTCTTTGAAAGGTTTAGTCAGCTCTATCTTGCCACACATTCTATTGGGCTCTTTCTGCCAATTTTAAGGAAGCCTTTGGTTGGTAGTTTAGAAAAATGAGATATAAAATAAAATAAGAGTTAGAGTAATACCTTACATTTTCTATCATCATAATAGAAATGAGCTAGGTATCAAATGAAACCCTCTATGTTTCAGACTAAAAAAAATCCTTCAGTGGTCAAAAGTTTTCAAAATTGTATGAAACTTAAAAGGCAAATTTAAACAGATGTAAAAGACCCTTGAAGCGTTCAGACCACAAACATGTTAGAAAATATCTGTATTGAGGAGTTTCTCTCTCCCTCAATCTCTTGGTAAAGTTCTTAGCAAAAGATTTTTGGGGCAATTAATATTTGGACCAAGTTCGCAATGGTAGTGGTATGAAAAAGTAATCAATGGTAGAGTATACAATGTGTATAATTACACACCTGTGATTAGAACTAGATTTTGTAGAAAAGTCAGTTGTAAAGGTAGTGTCCAAAACTCTTGACCTTTACCATTTCAAATTACAAGTCAAATTTTGAAACATGCAGATGTTTTATGCCATTCCTTCATGGCAATACAGACATATAGCCAAAGTATTTTTAGAGGTACCATAAGAAGTAAGACCTCTTTGGTTTTACAGGCATATTTATAGATTTTTGAAAGAGTTGTTTGTTATTCATATTATGGTTAAACGGTTCAATTTAGCATATATTCAATCAAACTTCATGCTATTTCAACTCCATCTTAATTTTGTGACATTTTCCTATAAATCAATGGAAATTAAACCTTGTTTTACCATTTTTAGTTTGGCTTGATTTTGCATTTAAGGATTATTGAACATATTTTGATTATATAATCATAAGTGATCTGAAGTTACACAAATGGACATGAATGTAGCATGTATACATTCTTTTGTTTGGTCCAGTTAAAGGTGTTCAGAAATTCATGTTACATAACATAGCATGTTGAATATGTGATCCTTGATCAAATCCTTACCTCAAATACAACTAGTTAATATTTGCTAAATACAAGTGGCCCATATGTTCAATTTTTCTTTGCACCCTTTACTGCTTTGACTTTGAAAAAATTGTCATGGGCATAGTCGATAATGGTATAAAATGCATTTCTCGCTGATGGTGACAACAATGATCTAAATATATTTTTTATTGCATTCATTATAAATTAGCGGAAGTAGGTTAACTAGACAGGTTTTATTAGGTACAGATAAAGAAGCCACTGACCATGCCTAATTCAGTGTAAATGAGGGGAAATCTACCTTATCCTGTACATCACAACAACAATCAGAATATAGAAATGATTTTCTTATTGTCCCAGACCTGCAATAACCCCCTCCCCTCAAAAAAATAAAAATGTCAACCAAAAAATAAAGAAGGAAAAAAAAGGTCTTTGGTCTTTCAAAAGTAAGAAGTTTGCATTGCAATAATTCTATTTCAACATCACAGCAAGTTATGAGCTATAAATTTCTTGTACATTATGGTAAGGTCAATCCATATTTTACCATTATGAATGTTGATTTGAGTTATTCATTTTGTAGGATTAAGCTTTTAGTTTGATTAAGTTTACAGTGGCTACTACATACTGAAATGATCACTGCCATTTGATAACTATTAACATTAGATACTATCTCCAGATGTTATTCCTATGTTAACTTAAGGACAAACAAAATATATAATCAAATAAATATAGGGAATAATTTACCTTAATTTGCATAGTAGTTTGCTTTACGAAATTGCCAAACTGCTATGCAAGTTTCACCACTTTTAAAATTGTAGAGATACAAACTGCTATGCAAAATCCTAAAAGTGCTATGTAACTTTAAGTCACTAAATTAATTATTATTTCCTAGATATAAGTTGAATTGTTTTGATGTTTTATATCAGAGAATGATAAATTTTCATAGCTTTTAAGCATCTTGGTCACTTGATATGTACATTTATGGAAACATTGCAATTTAGAATACACATAGATACTTAGGAAATTACAAAAATTAGTAATTTGAATGTGTGTTCCTTTTCGTTCAAGGCAAAGAGTAGTTGAAATCAGAACAAGGTAAATGGTGATTGTGTCTCACATGAAAGGAACTAGGAGGTATTAGATTGACCTTAGCTTGCTAGATAATTTGGTCAAATGAGGTCATCTTAGTTTAATGTATTGGTTTGTACGTGTATTGATTGTCTTTTAAGCCAAGAAATGCGTTGGTTAATTTTTGTCCTAATTTTATGTATTTATGAATTGGTTTGTTTGGTTTTTAAACTGATGAAGTTGAACACCTTTCCTAAGAGTCTAATTTTGTTTTCTATGCTAGATGGAATTGATAAAATTTGGTCAGCAAAAAACGTTCAAATCTAAACATCTTGGCTTCTGGATTATGTACATACAATTATACTAGTTATGTTATATTCATTAGTTATACTAAAATAGTGGTGTTTTCTTTGTAAACATGCAACCTGGTCCTTTAGATAGTCCACCGACTCTAGCTGAGTCAACTAGTAGCATGGATACATTATTAAACATTCATTTCTGTTCACCTTACATTAACTAGGCTTGAAATAATGTCTTTCATTGGGCCCATAATGTCACATAGTTAAACATAACTCAAGGGCAAATTATTTTATGGCTAATGCAATCTAGAATTTGTTCCTCAAATTGTGAACTAGTTTTCAGAATTCTTGAATGTATTATTATGTGCGACTGGTCCATCATGATATGCTTATTCTTGCTCTCATCTGTTAAATGAAATAAAACAGATTTCAGAATGTAAACAGATGTGATCAGTATATATAAGATCATTTAGAACTCCTATAGAAGCCATGAATGTTAGTAATGGTGACAACTTTGCTTTGAAGTACCTGGATGTTTTCCTCAAAGAATAGGTTTTTCAGGTAGAATCCCTAAAAATCAATACATATTGTATATTTCTGGTATGTGATAAGGTGAAAAACTTCACTAACGATCATTAATTAATCTAGTAAGTGATATTGTATGCAGCTATACTTCATCTACATTTAGAAATAAAGTTTAATTTGACATTGTTTTATAGTATGTTTTGCACATGTGTCTTTCGATTGTACAGTTGTATGAAATCTTGCTTGTTTCTGTTATATTGAAATTGTGACTGTGTCAGATAGAGGAGACTAGATTATTTGTAAGCATGAGCTTGTATAGAAATGACATTGAAAATACAATAGGTATCATCTTACCTCTACATGAACTTGATACATGGATTCATTTTAGTACAGGTGAGACAAGCAACTTTTAGTCAGAAATAAATGATCTTTCAGAAGTTATGCCCTTCTTATAAAATGATTATACCCATGGCTCAAAGATTATTAGATGTAAGGACATAGCATATTTAGGGAAATTTTCTAAATTGGTAGGAGGATGAATGAAACATGCATATTAGTTCATCTTGAAGTTTTTGTTATTCCATGTATATGTTTACAGCTAATTTATGTTATATCGTACACACATTCATATAATGACCATGTCACATTCAGGAACTACTAGGATTCAAAAGAGGCAGAGGCCGTTTTATACCAATTATGAAATATAAATTGTGCCCTCTAAATAGGTCCAATTTTCTCCATTCTTAAATATGGCATGCAGTGCCCCTGACAAAAGATTCTCACTTGCACCTTGCCAGACATATTTTTCTATTCCTATTGGAGAGAAGGATTGGTACTGCGGTTAGAGCCTACTGTTACTTCTCAAGTCTTCATTTGTGAACTTTTTATCCATGATTTAAAAAAATTAACAAGTCCCTGATAAAGCATGTTGTTTGTTGACGATAACAAACATGATGTATTGTATGGAACCACTTATAATATGATGAACTTTGTAATTTGGCAGATACTCAAGCTAGTTGGAAATGCAATCTTTGATTGTAAAACGGTTTTAAACACAGAATGCAAGGTTTGGTCAATACAGTTTTAACAATCGGTATATGGGTCACACTTGTAGAGATTTAATGCATTTCAGGGTCATTTGCCTGCGTGGTATTGATAGTTTCTGTAATGACATATAAATTTAGCCACCACTGACCTAGATCAATCTAGCTTTCTGCGTGAAGCCTGCAAACTGTATACCTTAGAATTGTTTGTAGCATGAAGTGAAAACAGATTGATTGGGATTGAATTCCTTTACCCCAACAAGAAGCCAAACCCTTTGGGATAGAGAAGATCAGAGATCAGTGGAAAATAAAAATAAAGCATTCTCCAATAAACTGATGTAGTTGTCACATGTAGAACATGTACTTAACAAGCCTTACAAGGGTAGAATCTCATGCCAATGTCCAAACTCCATCTCTGTAGACCTTTCACCCATTCAAATGTCAAAACATTTTTCTGATGGCTGATCAATGTCTATTAATGGCACTTAGCATTTATATTTTTAGAATAGAATGAATTTCTAAAAAAAATATGGTATATATGTGTTATTTGATGTTTTTTGGAAGAAAGTGCGAAGTTTCATACATTTTTTAGCTACATAAACTGGAAAAGACTCAATTATCACCAAACTCTAAAGTCATTCTACTGTGTAGGAAAATGGAAAGTTTGTGTTTCAGAGTGGTTTTTTTTTCCAATTCCAATTCAAACTTACCAAATTGCTTATACATACATATGAGGATTTCAGCACCTGTGGTGTGCTATTAGTACAAATGAAAAAATAAATTGATGTCTTTTGGAAAAGTTAAGAAGTAATGATGTCTCTTGATGTTATTGTTATACCAATACAATTGGTGATATCCATCCATCTACTCCTACTAATGGTTGGCTGATGTTCAGTCAAATGCTTTAATTTGAATGACAAGCAAGGTTAGGTTAAGAGATCCATCATGTCATTTAAGAATGGATGAAAAGGTTCACACATACACGAATAAGCTTTGTAATGGTAGCAAAATTGACCTGTGTTTCTCCTATAGGCCTACTGACTCCATTTGGAATAGGCCCATTTTTATGTGCAAAATGTGGCCAGTCTTGGGTTTCTGGTCTTTCTCTTTTGTCACAATATTTCACGATAGAGGACAGGAAGTGAGATAACTCCTAAAATATAGCTGTTTTTTTATCACCAACATGGACAAGTACTGTCCAACTGTATGAATAAGTACTTAAGTATGAGTATGAACTTTTTACCTTTGTATTGATAATGAGATTTCAAACATTTTTTATGTACAAAAGTGATATGAAAATGTTGGTTTTACAGGAATGGGACCAATATGATAATGCTATGAAAAGTATGGTTTTTGTTATTGTCAGTAGATGTATCAAATTAAGTAGAGTGGCTTTGATTTCAGAAATAAAATGAGGGTCTTGCTTTACAAAGATTGTTGTACCAGAGAATGAAATTAAAGCAATGCCAACTTTTGAAAGGATATGTCATGGTATGATTGGTGCAAACCTTGCATTGTGAGAAAAATGATTACACAATGCCACAGATGTGTTGAATTATCCAGTGATTGCAGTTTGAAAATCGCTGGAGAGCCATAATCACTCTCCTAAAGTCAGACTTAGGAGAGTGATTTGCTCTTTTTCGATACAAATGGACAATAATAACTCATAACTCAGGCGAGCTACCATCACTCCCCAAAATTTATCATTAGGAGAGTGATGGCGAGTGAGAGTGATTACTCCCCTCAAACGGCATTCACTGATTATCAGATTTGAGAAGATTGATGTAAAATGTAATTAGCATTTTACCTCGAGTTCTAGTGCTGTCAAGTGTGTTATTCAATGATAGGGAGATTGGAGAAAAACCCAGATGCATTCTTGTTACTATGTGACCATTATGTAGATATTGATTTGTAGACATTAGAGATGCAGTTTTAGATTAATGATCATATATGAAGCATGTTAAGTAGACTTATTGAATACATGTATTTCACCTTTACCCCTATCCTCCCCCTGACCTTTATCTCCCCTTGGTTAGAAAAATATTTATCTAATCAGCTTGACCTTATCGAGGGTTTATAATGTGCAGAGGTAAAGATAAGCTATATCACTATACACTTTAATTATGAAAGAACACAACCAAATGAATATAGTAGATTTGGGGAATGGGACAAAGCACCTTTTAAGCAACATCAAATATTATTCACTTGTAGATTAGGTTAAATGATTTTACTTGAAATACTTGTATTCAACACCCTTCTAAATATTGTTATTCATTTTTTAGAAATATATGCAAGAGTAATTACCACATCATGAATCCAGAGTACAATAGATTTAGTAATTGATCCAGGGGGATTTTATGATTTGCTATATTATGTTTGTATTATTCACTAAATGATGTATTGAAGAAATTATTGACTAGACATACAATGTTTTAATCGGCAAATAGATTCAAGAAAATGTGAATTATCTGGTACATTGAAACTATTGGGACATTCTAAGTGTCATTTTGGGAGTAAGTAAGTCATTGATATTGGCTGGGTTTACACTCTCAACTGCTGTAGAGTTGCATATAAAATAAGTGTAAAAGATTATTGTGGTTCAAAATTCCTATCCACACTGGGAACCATTTTTAACAGTTCTCACTCTGACTCCGAGAATGTGAATAAGTCCAAATGGTCTGCAACTTATAGTGGGAATAAATATATAAATGTTTCTTCAGTAAAACTTTGGCACCAACTGGATAAACAGTTCTCAGCAGCCACCTATAGGAACCACATATTAATGTTTCTAAGTAGAACAAGCAGATGAACTTTTTGTTGTGTTTGTTATGACCTGACCTACATCTCGAATTTATGTAACCTACGTTACTAAAGTTATTTAACCATGTATTAAACATGACTTTAAAGTCTTCAAACCCTATTGGAACCATAACTGTATGTAATAGATTTTAAATTGAGAACTGGTAGTTTTATGAAGAATTCTTATTTCCTAAATCAGACTAATTAGTTCTTTCACATCAGTACAATGATATATATATATATATATGCAACGGTAACAATAAAACTCTTTATGAATTGGCAACTAAAGAGCCATGGGGTATGACACAAAGCAATTAATTTTCTATGTGAGACACATGGGTGTTGCCAGGTAAGCCTATGTAATAACATATGACACAATGAATATCACATTGGCATGAGGGCAATATTTTGGTAATGAGTGAATTTGGGGGGTTGCATACTTTATGGTATATTTCTATATTAAGTTTTGATAAGA
>JAVSBT010393403.1:0-10886 GCA_033118115.1 Pharyngocirrus eroticus
GCATCTTCTTTTGCTTGTATTATGTTGATATATCATTTTGTAGTCGGCTGTTTTAATTCAACCTGATGTTATGTCAAATTAAAACTTACAAGTGTAAATGCCACCATCATCCAATCTCATTCCCTCTGTTGTTTCCCTCTAAATTGGCTTTTGGTAAAAATATCCTTTATAATTTGAAGTAATTAATTTACACTATTGTAATTCATATTGCAAATTTGTTTTCTTCACAATTTGCTAAAATCTTCATAAGTGTCTATTTTTACGTTCAGAAAACCTTCTAGCTTATTTTTCAAGAGTATAGAGCACTTTTTGTCAACATTCTGAATATATCATGAAACAGTAGCAAAATGACCATTTTGGGGGTGGGATAGCAAAGGTGAAAACATGATATTAAGGAATCATTATAGATACTGAATTTTGATTTGAAGTTATTTGATATCTAAAGATGTTTTTCGTGAAAGGAAAACACAATAAGACTAAAAGTGTTTTTTTGATAATTTTAGTAATTTAGAAATTAGAAAATCAGAAAGGCAGCCATTTTGGCACTTTTTCATAATAAAACATAATTATACTGTCAACATTTATTTGGACCAATGCACATTTTTTGAATTTTATATGAAGAGTTACTATTTTATTGATCATCTGGGCCAGTACTTTGTTTAATAAGAACATTTTAGAGTCTATTTGACTTATTGATTTTGGACCAACAGATATTCCATATGATGTACCACTAGATTAAAAGTTTAAAACATTCACCATGTTCCAAATACTTAATTTCCTAAACCTTTTGTAAGTAATGCTTTAGACCTATTTCTTTAATTTTTTTAAATTTCATTACTATTGCAAGTTGTTATAGGTAAGCACAAAAAACACTCCAAATTATTAAGAATAACCCTCAGGCTTGAAAACATGTACCTATCTAACAGTATCAAAACCATTTATTTTCATTTCTGATGACGCTGGAAATATGGAATTTGCATCACCTACATTTCCCTTGATAAACTATTAAAAAATAACTTAATATTTATAAAACCTTTAGGTTGTAGTGGCTTAAAGGTGGGTTAGTGACAGGTTAAAAAAATACTTTATTTAGTCTTTCACACATTACATACACTTAAAAGTAAATGAAACAAATCATAATCAAATCGAACCTATTGGATAGGAAGATCTCAAATAAATCCATTAACTATTGTTTTTCCATAGGTAGCCATCTTTCAAAATGGCCACTGTAGCGTTCACCAATGAAAATGAAAACTTCTGCAGATTGGTGGTATTGATAAATGAGAAAGGCTTAGAAGCACTGAGAGCAGCACTTGAATTCTTCTCTACACAGAAGTACAAAGTGATAACATTCCAGGATGTTCTTCAAGATTCTACTGTTAAAGGAAAGCTTGCCAAATTAAAGGGACCTGGAAGAGGAAAACCTATAACCCGTCACCAGTGGAACATTTTGTATCCAGTATCTGGTGCACCAGTGACAGTTCGAGACTTAGATGTCACCCTCTGCTTTTTACTTATCAGGAATATAACCGGATTGAGACAACCTAGGACTTCATGGGATAGACTTCCAGCCCCAACTGATAGTTCCTTAGAAGGTGGTCTTGCACAGATCAAGTTTCTACGTAACAGGCTATGTCATAAAGACAGTCCAAGTTTGACCCAGATTGATTTTGAATGTTTCTATAATGATATTGAAAAGGCACTTCTTGATATAGATCATCACCTTCCTTCGTGGAATATAAACAAGGCAGATATCCAGAGATTCAGACATTTACCTGTAAGCCCACGTCAACAACAGGAAGTGGATGATTTGGTGAAAACATGGTATGACCAAGAAAGGAATTTGTTTACAGAGATAGGGGGAGTTGCCAATAGGTTGGATGAAGCAGGCCGAAAAATTGATGACATCCACAAACAAATGTTTGATTGTTCAACTTCTAAGAAGAGACCTTTCATATTCCCAACTTGTACACCATCACAAATAGGTGAGTTGAATTTTGTTCTGTGTATGTAAACTATTCAGTGATCATAGTTATTACTAGTCTACACCATGTAGCGTATGTCGTACACTGGGTTTTACATGAACCACACTTGTATAGACTCAAGTGTACCCCATCCACGCTCGTTAATATTTGGACAACAACCACCCCTTCAGCCTTACTAAGAGGCTCTGTTAGAATTATGTTTAAAATAGATTTACTTTTCATGACATCATTGTTGAACTTGAATCAATTTTTCTGTAAGTAGCCCTATTACGGGTAGAAAAACTTCCATGGCTAGTATGTTTTATTTACCAATATCATGATTAATGAACACCTTTTTTACTATTTTACTCTGTTTTTGTTATTGTTATGCACCCCTGAGTATTTTTTATTATCAATTCTACTTTTAGAGAAGATGTTTGGAAGACCAAGGATGAAGAGAAAATGTTTGCGATATTTAAGAAGGTACTACAAGACAAAGCTCGGAAAGATTCAGAGGATCCCATGGGAAGAAAACGATACATTTGATCTCCAAGATATGTATGTAAACCTTTGTCATTTTATTTTAGATAAGAGAACAGGTATCAAAGAAATTGATTTAGAACATTACAGCCAGATGATAACAACAGGAAAAGGTGTCAAAGTGATTATCCAAGGGCATGCAGGAATGGGGAAAACAACTCTAGTTTCAAAAATTGTAGTTGACTGGGCCAATGGTATTTGGGACTCGCTCCCATGGTGGAAATCTCATTTTCCGTTGGTTTTGAAATTGCGAGATTTGCCTACTGATGAAAGTTTAGCTGATGCAATCAAGGTACAACTTTTCAATGGGTTGGATATTTCTTCACAAGAAGTTTTTGAATTCATAACAATTTATAGAAGCCAGATTGTCCTTCTTTTAGATGGCCTAGATGAGTTTTCACAAGATGGTTCTCCTGAATTTTGGGGTTTGATTAAACGAGAATGGTTTCAAGATACAACTGTAATTCTTACAACAAGGCCTTGGCGTACTAAAGAAGTACAAGATTATTGGGATAAGCTAGTGGAAATCAAAGGATTCAAAAAGAAGAATGTCAATGATTACATAGATAACTTCTTTAAAACAATACCAAACGGACCAGCATTAAGTGAGAATTTCAAAGATGAAATTGAGAAAGAACAGTACTACCCACTCTTTGAGACACCTTTAGTAGTTCTATATAACTGTCTAGTATTCCTTGATACAGGAAAGATTTATAGCCGCCTCACAGATCAGTATAAAGCAGTGGTTGGTTGTATGAAAACAAGAGCAAGGGCCAAAGGTTATGATTTTGATGAGAAATCTTATGAAATGATTGAAGATCTAGCTTTCCAAGGATTGCTTGCTGGAGAGAAAGGTCTAATCTTTTCAGCTGTAGAACTCTCACAAAAACTAGGAGAAGACATATTCCATTTAGGGTTTTTTACAGTTGTAAAACGACCAGATAAGGGGATTGAAAACCTTGAATTAGTGTTTACACACAAAACACTGCAAGAATACCAAGCTGCATGTTCTTTGGTGAGAGAATGGGACAGAGGCAACCGGAGAGAGTTACAAGAGTTGGAAAAGCATTGTCAAAATCCAAAAGGAATTCTTGAAATGGGAAAACTCTTACAATTCTGTAGTTCACTTGATGTAGAATTAAAGAAATACATCCTGCCTTGGTTTTCAAAGAATTTACAGTTTTGTTCCAATCAACTATTGTCATATGAAGACTTCATTGTCATAGAACTGACAAAAGACATTGCAGACTTATGTCAGGCTTACAATGGATGTGTTTCAGACCATTCCAAAGCCACAGAGGAACTCATCAAGGCAAAGGACCAATTCCTACATATAGCAGAGAAGTACAGATATTCAATTTTGTTCAACAAAGAAAACGGTAAAACACTTGGAATAACTTCTTCTGACAAAGAAAGGCTTTTAGATAGTACACAAATACTGAAATATGATCCAACTGTCACAGAATCAGACCAGATCTTGGTTGTTTATTGCAATTTCTCTGATCATAATGAAGACGAAATAGTGGATGTTATACACTACATGACATTATGCAAGAATCTGATCAATATTGAAATATCAGGGTCAAGGTCAGTTGAAGGTTCTAAGCATCCTTTGTCAAATCTGTGGAATGCACAGACACCATTACTTGAAGAACTGGTCATTCCAAGAAATGGACTTTCCTGGGAGATCATTCACAAGATGACACTATATCTCAAATCGGTTCCAAAATTGAAGAAACTTGATGTTGGTTGTAACAACATTGGAGACAAGGGTGCCAAAGAGTTGGGAGAAAACCTTCGATTTGTTCCAAATCTTGAAGAACTTATTCTGACTAACAATGGTATTTCATTAGAAGGTTGTTCTCAACTTGCAATGCACCTCAAATCAGTTCCAAATTTAAAGAAACTTGATTTTGGTGATAACATCATTGGAGACAAGGGAGCAAAAGTGTTGGGAGAACACTTTCAATTCATTCCAAGTCTTGAAGAACTTATTCTAACTGGAATAGCTCTTTCAAGTGATGGCTGTTGTCAACTTGCAATGCACCTCAAATCAGTTCCGAATTTAAAGAAACTTGATTTTGGTGATAACAATATTGGAGACAAAGGAGCCAAAGTGTTAGGAGAACACTTTCAATTCATTCCAAGTCTTGAAGAACTTATTCTTACTGGAATAGCTGTTTCAAGAGATGGCTGTTCTCAACTTGCAATGCACCTTAAATCAGTTCCAAATTTAAAGAAACTTGATTTTGGTTATAACAATATTGGAATAATGGGAGCCAAAGTGTTGGGAGAACACTTTCAATTCATTCCAAGTCTTGAAGAACTTATTCTGACAAACAATGATATTTCAACAGAAGGTTGTTCTCAATTTGCAATACACCTTAAATATGTTCCAAAATTGCAGAAACTTGACGCTGGAAGGAACAGCATTGGAGACAAGGGTGCCAAAGTGTTGGGAGATAATTTTCAATACATTCCAAGTCTTCAAGAACTCATTCTGACCAACAATTGCATTTCATCAGAAGGTTGCCCTCATCTTGCAATACACCTCAAATCAGTTCCAGAATTGAAGAACATTGATGTTGGTTGTAACAACATTGGAGACGAGGGAGCCAAAGCGTTGGGAGAAAACTTTCAATACATTCCAAGTCTTGAAGAACTCATTCTGACCTACAATGGCATTTCCGCTGAAGGCTTTTCCCATGTTGCAATACACCTCAAATCAGTTCCAAAATTAAAGAAATTTGATATTAGAAGGAACGACATTGGAGACAAGGGAGCGCAAGTGTTGGGAGAAAACTTTCAATTCATACCAAGTCTTGAAAGACTCTTTCTGGCTAACAATGGCATATCATCTGAAGGGTGTTCTCAACTGGGGATATGCCTCAAATCAGTTCCACAGTTAATAACACTTGATGTTGGTTGGAACAAGATTGGCGACAAAGGAGCCCAAGCGTTGGGAAAAACCCTCCAATTCATTCCCAGACTTGAAGAACTCATTCTGACTAACAATGTCATTTCATCAGAAGGCTGTTCTCAACTTGCAATACACCTCAAATTAGTTCCAAAATTGAAGAAACTTGATGCTGGTGATAACAACATTGGAAACAAGGGAGCCAAAGTGTTGGGAAAAAACCTTCAATTCATTCCAAGTCTTGAAAAACTCAATCTGACTAACAATGGCATTTCAACAGAAGGTTGTTCTCAATTAGCAACACGCCTCAAATCAGTTCCAAAATTAAAGAAACTTGATGTTGGTTGGAACAATTTTGGAAACAAGGGAACCCAAGTGTTAGGAGAAAACCTTCAATTCGTTCCAAGTCTTGAAGAACTCATTCTGACAAACAATGGCATTTCAACAGAAGGTTGTTCTCAATTAGCAACACACCTCAAATCAGTTCCACAATTAAAGAAACTTGATGTTAGTTGGAACAACATTGGAAACAAGGGAACTCGAGTGTTAGGAGAAAACTTTCAGTTCATTCCAAATCTTAACGAACTCATTCTGACAAACAATGATATTTCAACAGAAGGTTGTTCTCAGCTTGCAAATTACCTCAAATCAGTTCCAAAATTAAAGAAACTTGATGTTGGTTCAAGCAACATTGGAAACAGGGGAGCCAAACTGCTCAAAGAAAGCCTTCCAGCTTCCTGTATAGATTTTACTTATAACTGGTAGAAAGACATGCCAAGGTCCTGGGTTCGAATCCCACCCAAAGTCGACAGAATTTTTTCTTTCGATTTTTCTGCAGTATAGGCTAGTACCCTGATGACGAATATGTAATATATTTGAAATGCTGTAGTTCAGGTCTTAATTAAGACATACCATTTAAGCATGTTTTCAATTTAGAACTTTTATCATGTCAATGTCTTTTTTTTTGATTCCACAAATTCTTGTCTCTGTAATTCAGAATTGTATTTTGATGAGATATCATGGAGCTACGTAAGGAATATTTAGTTTTCATAATAGCTTACTTGAAAAGGACCTAATTGTTAAGAAAGGTTTTTAGAATCTTTATTATTGGATTCAAAATTACACTTGAAATCATGCAATATAAAAATCAATACCTTGTGAGCTCTTACATATTATCCTATAATAAAAATCTCCATTGACATTGTATCCTGGAAATCATAATATTATCTGCTTTTGTAATGATTCCAAAAATCCATTCATGTAGCTGACATTTTCTCTTGAGAGGGGTGGGGGGTGAGGGATTTTCGCGGACTTGGGATTCACCCTTTTTAATTGTCTGGAACTTGGGATTTACAATTAGAATTCCTTAGGATCTGGGATTTACTTATGCTCCGGGATTGGGATTCACCCTTTTGAATTGTTTGGAACCTGGGATTTACAATTAGAATTCCTTGGGATCTGGGATTTACTTATGCTCCGGGATTGGGATTCACCCTTTTTAATTGTCTGGAACTTGGGATTTACAATTAGAATTCCTTGGGATCTGGGATTTACTTATGCTCCGGGATTGGGATTCACCCTTTTGAATTGTTTGGGATTTGGGATTTATGGAATAATTAAAGAGATTGGATTAGAAAAAATGTTGATTCTTTGGGAACTGGGATTTGGGTTTAATAGGTAAATCCTAAGTGATTTTGATTTTTGATTCTTTGGGATCTGGGATTTGGGTTTAAATTTTTTGGGACTCTGGGATCGGATCCCCCCTCGACCCCCTCTCTTGACATTTTTAGTAATACCCCCATGGTCTGATTATGGACAGATGCTAGGGAAACCAATGCTTATATTAATGTTTTTAAGAAAGACAAAGTTTCTTCTTTTCCTGACAAATTTGAAATATCATTTGTGAATACATGTATTTGTGAGTGTGATCGATGTATAACTGGAAGGTATGGTATAAAATGGGTGAGAAAAAAGTTATTATGATAAAATCTGCATTTACCTGTTTATATCAACAAAATGTGTTGATGTATTGTGTACACTATCGAATTGTATGTATTTATAAAGAAATGATCCATTGCTTAACATGCACACTCTCTTTTCCCTCTCATTTTGTGCCCACTTTTGTTTAAATTGCTGTAAAGTGTCAGTTTGAACAATTTTGATGGATTAGGGTACTGGTTAACATTATGATTTATACAATGATGTCATTGTGGTATGAGTATGATACACATGTATGTAATTATAGAAAAAAATATATTCAGAATATGGAAAAATGATTCACAAAAACTTTGGTACTTTATGATATCCCATAGGATGCTGCTTTATAAAAGAAAATATGATACATGTATTACAAAGAAATAAATGTTGTAAAATGTCATCACTTGTTTGTTGTATTCTTATTTGCTCTGTGCTTGCTTCAAGTTTGTTTTCAAAAAATATTCAAGGATAACAGTGAATTGATGAATAAGATGTTATAAATACATGGGGGATGTAAGGTTTAGATTTTTAATTTTTTTATATACTTTACTACACAGGATAACTGCACTCATTCAATTCCTCATAAATATTAAGTGCTCCAACCCCTCCACTTGTGCATACAAATTACACAAAGAACTGACTACTGTGAAAAAACCGTTTTAATATGAATCCCAAATAATTATCACACTTTTAAGTTGTGTGGAGGAATTAAAATAATACAAAGAATTAAATCTGATAAGAGTGCAAACATTTGGATAACCTCAAGGAAAATATCTATGTGATACCTGTAAATGCTGGGGACATATGAGAAAGCAGAGTGGACCATGGCTTGGCATGAAAGACTAGAGAAGAAAACCATTGATCCAATACACTGAAAAACACACTCATGCAATAGAACAGGTAACATACATCACCTTAATGTTCAAAAAAAGTAATGAAACACTGATATAAATATTAATATTTTTTTACGTTTTTGCTTTGATATGTGATTTTTATTTGCAAAATATAGATCAACCTTAGAGCAGTAACTTAATACCAACTCAGACGTGGAAGTGTGTATACATTTTTTGTTAATGTATTGGATCAATGGTTTTCTTCTCCAGTCTTTCAGGCCAAGCCATGGTCCACTCTGCTTTCTCATATGTCCACAGCATTTACAGGTATCCCATAGATATTTTCCTAATGACACTAGTATTTGATTCTTGATTCAAACACATTGTTTGCACTAAGAGAGAAAGTGTCCTCAGAGATTTGCACATCAATTAATTGTCTAGCGTACATTTTGGCACTCAGCTGTTGAGTCATATACATGTAGTGTGAAATAAACAACATAATGTAACAGTTACTTGTATTGTAATCTAATATATCCATAGTGAGATATATCTAGGACACATAACTAGAACATAAAACTATGTCAATAGGACAGGAACTAGCTTTGTAGCCATTACTGGCATCGTCAACTAAAGAAATAAAACCCCATCTATGATCTACCAACATCCTCGTTATTAATCAATAATCTAACATAACATGTGATTTCAATTTTTATTTTTTGGGGGAGGGGGTTTCTATGACCTTTCATTAATTGTTTTTCCCATTCATTTATCACGTACCTGGATTCTTGTGTGAGAAACAAGTATTCTAAAGCCCATTTCCTTATAAACTAAGGAATCATGCTATTATTGTATTTTTTTGATTTACATGTATTGTGATATATTGAAGACCTGGTATCAGCTAACTTCCTTCTTCCTAAAATAATGAGAGCGAGTGAATGCATATAACTAGAGAACATAATATATTAGAACAGGTAAGACACACACCTCTGTATGATACTTGGTTGATCACTATCACTATCACCACTATTTTTTGTAACTATTCCAACTTTTTCCTTTTTACCAAACCTCTTCCTTTTTTTTTTTACAATAATTATGATAGTCTGATGTACTTAAGCTTTCATGTTCATTTAAAAAATCAATCTGATTGAAAATGACATCTTTGTAAGATTTAAATAAAATTATAGCTGTATTTTATATGTTATTAAGCTTGTGAAAATCTAAGTGTCTCAAAAAATTGTTCATTTAACATCGCGAGATCTTTCATTGACAAGCAAACTCCCTTTTGAGAACATCGACTTCTTGAACCATGACCTAACAGCGTTGACATGTACACCACTTAATACTGGGGAAAATTCAGCTTAGCTTTCGAAACATTAGAGGCATTTTATTTCTTAAACCAATTTTGTTCTTTGGTCTAGAAATTCTAGTTTGAAACACCTCTCCATCGTGTGATATTCTACAGTGACTGTAACTGAAACATTTTGTTAAGAATCTTTAAGTAAAACATCATGGAAGAAAACTACGTTTTTCTCATACCGTGGAGACTGTAGAAGAAGAGATCAAAAGATTAAGTACGTAGTAAGTTTTTTTGTAGTTTCTTTTTCTTATATCCTAAAAATATAGTTTTCAAACAGGAAAATAACATTTGAAGAAGTTATCATTTAATCAGTTTTTAGATCCATTTTGGTAAAAATCACCAAATTGCAGGAGAGATAAATGGTAACAGAACATTTGATAGACAAATTCACTATCTCAATTTATATGGGTGTGGCTAGATAGAGTCGGACAAATTAAGAGTATGTGTATTGTAAATGATCTGTGTATATAAAATGAAAGTTGTAGTAGTTCTACATAATGAAAATACTGAAATTCCAATAAAGTATTTATTTAATCTATAGGAGAGTGGATTATATGCCTTCAAATCATAAAGTCTATCAATTATTGTTAACATTTTGGCCTATCAAGTATCATCATCTCAGGTGTTACTATTTCATATACATTTCTACACATATAAATAACCTTATATTTATAAGGTCTAGTGGGTATTTGTTTGTTGTCATCCAAAAGTTTGTAAATGCTTCAACCCTCTCAAAAACACTGTTGGACAATGGTATCTGGAAATTATGTTTATATACATGACACTCTTAGGTAGTTGCTTTTGATGTTTTATGATGAACCAGTTATGAACACAGTTTGTATGGGGCAATTAATGGACTGGTATATACAACATCCTAGGGGTTGTATTATTGACTTTCCATATTGGTCCAATAGTAATAATTGTCATTGCATTGTACTATAGTTGGGTCTGTAAGTGTAATGGTCATGCAAACCTAGTACAGCTTAAGGCCTTCGACGTCTCTTGAATTTATTGCATAATTAAGAAAAAAAATATTTTTTCATAATAGTTTTATTTCATATGTGAAGAACAAGTTCTAAAATTTTCAAAAAGATATTTTAGACATAAGTGCTCAAAAAACACTGTTTAAAAAAGTGTACACTATCAAGTAGCCTTGCCTTTATGTAGTAGTTTCACAATTAGATGCTGATATTTTCTTATTATTACACTTGTTTTGATACATTTCATAATAGTTTTATTTCATATGTGAAGAACAAGTTCTAAAATTTTCAAAAAGATATTTTAGACATAAGTGCTCA